>OMKK01084879.1:0-32032 GCA_900302305.1 Polymixia japonica
TCACTCATACACCCACCGTTAAAACCTAAATGCACAGCTGCACACACACAGACCCCCTCACACACAGAGTTTCTCTGTCTATTTCTCTCTTTCTCACCCTCAGACACACACAGTCTCTCTCTGTCTCACACACACACGCACACACACACACACACACACACTCACTCAGACACACACACAGATTGGAGACACACTGTTAGGGACCCTAACGCCTTAAGGGGGTGACCCGGTCAGTCCAGAAAGCATGATAATGCACTCTTTCTGTACACAAGGATGTGGTTGTGTGGTCCGCAGAACATCAGAAGTTCAGCTTCCCACTAATAAAGATGATGGCTATTTCAAACAACACCACAACAGAATGGAGTCCCAGTGTGCTCTGTGAGCAAGATAACGGGAGTGACAGGGCCATGAATAGACAAGGAGATAAACTGTTTATTATGTCACCTTGACTTGAGAGTATCTTGGGTATTGTATGACTTCTTTATTTTTAACCTGACAGACACAGAGGCCAATAAAACTATATAAAACAATATAAAAAGATTAAAAAAAGAATGAGAGCACTGCCCTGGAGAGAACAAAGGCTTATGAGTAAGACTTTAAACAAAATTTGTTAGAACTGAATCATCACAGTGCACAAACATAGCATTGTGCATGGTTTACAATCACATCATATCATTCATAAACTATCCTCAACTATAGATTTAGGCTGAGATTACCTTAGAAACCACAGACCTGCTTGCCAAATATATTATGCTATATATATTTATATATATATCTGCAGGCTAACATCTTACAATCACCACCTGTCATTTATAAGCTAATAATAGTATGTAACTGCTTGGTGTTAGGCTAACTGGACGTCATCATGGCGTCCTGCCCTGATTCTGCTTGTTATTGATGGCACTCTGGTCATCAAGAGGCAAATTCAGTCAGGGTGAAACACTCCATTACTGTATTCCAGTGAGACAAATTTCATCAAGTTGTACAGCAACATGAGAAAATGTCCACCGTAGCTGTTTGACTAAAACCTTTCACACATAGCTGTGAATTTTCACACAAACTTCCACAATCCTCTTCTCATACTCAGACAGAAATATTCGTCATTGCCTGGAACCGTAGGACCGTACAGAATCTTAACTCGTTTTCCTGTCTTGTAGGTTTAAAGGCAACCTGACCAGACCACCTTCTTCTGAGTCGACCTTCTGCAGGCGGAGTTCACCATGAGTCTGACCGTCAACGACCTGACAGACCTGATGGAGATGTGGGACGAGCTAAACTTCACAGTGGCGGAGAGCTACCACAACGTTTCCCACATAGACACCTTTGTGTGCCCGACAGGCTTCAGCCTTAGCGCCTTGCTCTACACCCTCTCAGTCCTCTACATCTTCATCTTCCTGGTGGGCCTGGCCGCTAACGCGCTGGTGGTGTGGGTCAACGTGCGCTCGGACAGGAACCGCTATGAGACCCACCTGTACATCCTCAACCTGGCTGTGGCCGACCTGTGCGTGGTGGCCACGCTGCCCATCTGGGTCAGCTCCCTCCTCCACCGGGGCCACTGGCCGTTCGGTGAGGCCGTCTGCAAGATCACCCACCTGGTCTTCAGCGTCAACCTCTTCAGCAGCATCTTCTTCCTCACCTGCATGAGCGTGGACCGTTACCTGTCTGTGGCACTGTTCGGCGACACTTCCAACAGCCGCAGGAAGAAGGTGATCCGGAGGGCCATTTGCATTCTGGTCTGGCTCTTGGCACTGGCCGCGTCCATCCCCGACACTTACTTCCTCCGCGCGGTCAAGTCGTCCCACTCTGATGGCATCCTCTGCCGGCCCATCTACCCCTCCGATAGCCCCAGGGAGTGGATGGCGGGCATCCAGCTGAGCTTCATCGTACTGGGGTTTGCCATTCCCTTCCCGATCATCGCCGTCTTCTACCTCCTCCTGGCTGGGGCGATCCCTCCCAGCTCGGACCACGAGCGTCGGATCAGTCGGAAGATCATTCTGACCTACATCGTGGTCTTCCTGGTGTGCTGGCTGCCATACCACGGCGTGCTCCTGATGGACACGCTGTCTCTCCTCAATGTCCTGCCCTTCAGCTGCAAGCTGGAGAACTTCCTCTTCATGTCGCTTCACCTCACTCAGTGCGCCTCGCTCCTCCACTGCTGCGTCAACCCCGTCCTGTACAACTTCATCAACAGGAACTACCGCTACGACCTCATGAAGGCCTTCATCTTCAAATACTCCACCAAGACGGGCCTCGCCAAGCTCATCGACGCCTCACACGTCTCTGAGACCGAGTATTCGGCGGTGGCCGCGGAGAATAATGTCTCAATATAAAGGAGTTTCAGGGAAAACACTAAGATACTTATTAACCTCCATCTCCAAACCAAAGTTTAACTAAGCTCGTAAAGACGGCCGTAAGCATGCAGGAACCATGTGAAAACAGGATGATTCTCGCGTTACAGTACGCTCTGTACTGTACGGTGCAATGCCTTTTAACTCAAATAGTAGTCTGGCTAGGGGTGGAGTCGGGTGGATCTTGAGAAAGCACTTCAATTGAGCTGGAGACACAGCGTCACCCAAACAGATGGGCAAAAGACATTGTAAACACTCCCTCACACACACACACACACACACACACAGACACACACATAAAATGACGTGTCCCCTTGGTTGGAGTTTCAACCCAAGTCTGTGTTTATGTTCATATCCTTTTTGAGCAGTCAGTCAACAGTAATGAGACAGGTGGAGGAGGCCTGCCACTTACCTTCCCTCACACTGTGTACATTTCCAGGTTAAAGCTCCACTCAACTTCAGATCTGGGCTGAGATAATCCAAACCACAGACCTGCAAGTCCTTTACGAAGACAAATACGTTACATTCTATATCTTTCCATATATCTGTGGGCTAACAGCGACTTTAGCCCATGCTGTTTACAAGGAAGTGCTTGACGAATGTCATATATTTTGGCCAAAAAATTCAAAGGCGGCGCTTCATAGCCTGGGATAGTTTGTACTGAATATATCCAAACCAAGAGGGATGCAATCTATCTTAAATAGAATTTATTGGTGCTTTGTAAATGCGTTGTAGGAGTATATTGCGTACCATCATAATTTGTTAAAATACTATATTCTGTGAATATATTTATGTCAGTATTTACACTGCAAAAAAAGTAATTATTTTTTGCTCATTTAAGTCATTTAACATAGTGTTTAGTCTTAAAATCCTAAAATCTTATTTTTGTCACAACAAGGAAATAAATCTGAGGTAATTTCACTGCAAATCAACTTTGTTCAAGAATTTTTGTGATACTAGTGGAGTCATCTGCATTGGTCTGCCTTGATTCAAGATACTGACACTGAAACAATTCCTGAAACAAGTGAATCTGCATTAGAAACAAGTGGGAAAATAAGGTTTTTAGACTGAATATGAGACTAAATGACATCTTTTTGTGTTGTACCTGTAGGCGGCATGTCTGATGTCTGATGTGTTATGTGATGGAGGTATGTTGTTGTGTTTTTTATAAAGAATTTGAATCAATGAAGGGTTTATTTGTTTTGGTTTTATGTTGCTGTAAAAAGTTCTAGTACAATCCTGTGACTTTGTCTTCAAAAGTTTCCTCTTCAACATGCTGTGCATTTATCAACACATGGAATTTATACGTATGTGTGCATTTCAGTTGTGAAAAGTTTTGTTATTTTTGTTATTGAGTATGTTGTTGCTTTTTGCTCATGTGTAAAATAAATAGGTTCAGAAACAGAAACTGTTTTTGTGTTTTAAAAAGTGCCAGGTCATTTTTGCCTCTACCCTCTTTCTCTCTCGCTGTGTATATTACTGTGTGTGTGTCATGCCTGTGTTGCGTTGCTGTTTGAAATGAACAAGCGAAAAAACAGTGTGTGAGAGCATTTGTAAGCATGTGTGATTATTCCTATCTATTTTTTTGTTAACACAATCTCAAACGCATTCTCTTTCATTGTGTGTGGGTGTGTGTTTGTGTGTTTGTGTGTGTGTGTGTGTGTGTGTGTGACTGTGTGTGTGTGTGTGTGTCTCCGTGCATACGACTTCAAGAGAACATTTCTGTCAGAAAAGACACAAACAGAGACTGCAGTCTGTCCTGGGTGAGCCAGTCCAGGGGCGGGCCTCAGATAATCAGGACCAACTGTGCTGCAGGACTGGTTTCCTGTACTTTGTCCTGCTGAGATGAAGACAGCCCAGGTGTAGCCTGGAGCCAGTTCAAAGCACCAATGACACACCGAGGTCTGTGGACTGTCCAAATTACACGGCCCTCCAACCCACTCACTGTCCCATGACAAGCAAAAAGGAAGGCTGTGTTCCATGTAAAGTGGTAGTCAGAAACGAGGTACGGCGCAACAGAGTTCCATAATCAACTGTTAAGCTAATATTTGCTTGCTAACCCAGTATAGCATTTTGAGTAGCGAAGTGTTCTTGAGCAAGATACTCAAACCAGCCACCTTCTGGTCACAAACTGTCTCCTGTATCCTCCAGGTGTCTGCTGTGAGGTAGCCCCGAGTCACTCTATACTTTCTATCAACAAAAACCTACCCTTCCAAACATAAACACAACACCTCCAGTGTTTTCCCTCTTTAAGGGAGTCAAATCACATCCAGACCCCAATGAGAAGCTTCATCCCTGGGGTGGGAGACAGACAGTAGATCCCGGTATTCCACCCGTCCTGCCCAGACTTGTTTTTGGCCTCTGAGGCTCAGAGATGCATCGTGGAACAGCGCTAGTTTATCTAGGCCAATCGAGGCAGTCCAGTATGGAATGACTGCATTGTGAAGGGGTACAGTTAAGATACACTGTACGTGAAGCAATACATTTGAAACCTTTAAATAAAACAACAACTTAAATTTTAACTTAAAGTCAAGTTTAAGTATGTACCCAGTGATAGGGTGTCAACATTCACAGCCGTAGAAACAGAGGCATGCACGCATTCAAGCCAAGCATGTACACACACACACATAAACACACACCCACACACACGCTAAGAGAGACAAATGGACACACACAGACACAGATGTTAAGAGAAACAGATGCACACACACAGACGCACAAGCATGCTAGCACGCACACACACACTAATAGGAACACAACACAACCCAACACAATGCACGCACTTAGCATGCACACACACCAATATACCCTCTGAAGCACAGATGCGCGCACACACACACACACACACACACAAACACACAGCTTGTGTCTGTCCTCCAGCAGGATAGAATGAGGAAGCGGTGAAAGGGTATTTGTTCTGCTGCGTCGTTTCGTCTGCATCGAGGCCTTCGGCATTCAAACACACACCGCTCCCACGACCCAGCCTTTCACAGGACCTGCACGCAGGAGAGAGGCACGGCGCTCTTACACCCCCTCACAGTTGTTCCCGGAGAACTCACCGACGTTGTGATGGGATTGGAAGATGGAAGAAGAGTACAAGTGTCTGGCAGAATCCTACATTAGATTGGACTGGAATAGGAATCAAAAACCAACATTGTTTACACTTGTGACGAGTCTCCTTAGACCACAAGGCTTAGTCACGTTACGGTAGATCCTGAAGCTCCTATTAAAGGGTGACGAAATCCTAAACTCACTGTTTTTTAGCTGTTAATTGATGTTCAAGGCAGTTTTATAGATAACGGAATAGTAAACGGACTAGAACGTCTGAGTTCATTAAGATAACGCAGAGTAACTAATAGTAACCATGACGAACTGACACTGAGACAGGGGAACACAGACTAAATCCACTAGGGAAGGAAGGATAACGAGGGAGTGGGAGCAGGTGAGCAGGTTGATGTGCTGAACAGGAAAGAATGTCCGGGGGCATCTGGTGGACAGGTGGAGGAATTGCAGGGACCAAGGGAACACACACAGAGGGCTTAAACAGGAACCGTAACATCCGCAAGCGTTACGTGGTGCAAAGTTGGCAGACAACTATGAGCACATCCTTTTTGTCAGAAACACCAAAACCTTTTTGTCAGAAACACCATGATGAGAAACTCGGAGAGAGGATGCCTTTCGTGACTGTTTTAACGCAAGTCGTCGCTTTCATCTCGGAATGCATCGGCAGTATTGTTTTCAGATGAGATATCCAGAACGAGTTTGTCTTGGCGGACGGTGAGCTCAAGCTAGCCCTGCCTCGTTATGAAGATTTGCTGTTTAGAGAGACAAGGAGAAAATAAATGTGTCTCCTACTTGAGGCTACATAAGACTTAACCTTTGATCCAATAATAACCAACTGCTAAGCTGATTGATGTCAGAACTACAAAAGGAATGCTGCAAAGCTCTTTAAGCACTGATCTCAGTGCACTAATTGAAACATATCGGTTCTGGAAAAAATCTTCCCAGGCTTGTAATGAGCCCCCATCGGAACACACCGCAGAGCTCACACCAGTTCTCTGGGAAAACGTGTGAATTGTCAAGTAGTGTAGCTTCAACGTGAAATCTATAATTAATGCCTAGATAAAAGCAACACAAAAAATATTCAGAAAAGTCGTTGCTGGAGTCTTTTATTGTGGAGCGCGAGCTCAGTATCCAAGACTAGAGCGGTTGGCAGCAATTCCACTGAATGAAAACATGCTGACATCAATTACAGAAATTGGTTACCGGGCAGAAAATGGCAATGAAACTTTCAGTTGAATTTGCTTGGAATTTTCAAACAAACTTGAGTAGAGTTTAGAATTGGTGAAATAGGTGTGTTCAAATGTTCAAGATTCAAAGATTGAAGATTCAAAGCCTTACTGCCACATAAAGCCCAGGTTCCCTAGTTAGTTCCTTAGTACAGTACACATCACTGAAAATACAGAGTAATCAACAGGAAAATGGGTTAAATGACATGTAAGAAGCTAGGTAAACAAGATAAATATCAAGTTAAAACCTGGATTTATACAGGGTACACATCAGTATCGACAAACAGCCTTTCTAAACGTATATCCACAACAGATTCATTTACTAAACTTTTATCTGGGAGCGTAACCAAGTTTCCTTGAATGTTTTGTCCGTTGTTAATGGAAAGGGGGCGTTTGGTGAGATCAAGGCCTTCGAGAGCAGGGAGATAACACTCAATACAGCACGGGGGCCCTAGCCTGGCACCGAGGCAGAAGTTAGCCTGTTGTGTCTGTGTGATGGACAGGCGGAAGAGGGGCTCTCTTCTGTCCTCGGAGGCCCAGGGGCGGAGCAGCGCCGCTGGATGAGGGACGGAGCCACGTCCCCCCGTTGAAAAGAGAAGGCAGAGTTCAAAGCAAAGCCGTGATCCTCGAATGACTGTATTGAACGCGGGGGTATTATCACTCACAGACACACAGGGAGAGAAACAGAGGCAGAGGCACACACACACACACACACACTCACTCACAGACACACAGGGAGAGACACAGAGGCACACACACACGTGCGCACACACACACACACTCACAGATACACAGGGCGAAACACAGAGGCACACACACAGAAACACACACATACAAATGTGCCTCATTCACGCACACTCCTATGCACACAGGTACACAACTATGCACGAGTACACATACAAGTGCATGTAGACATACGTGCACACCCACACACACACACGTACATATACAAAATCACAAACACACACACAGGCATCACACACTCTCTTTCATAGGCACATACACAATGCAGTCACACACATTTTTAAGTACACACACATACACACATACTTGTTAGCGAGTGAGTCTGTGTGACGACCACAAAAGAGACTTCTCACAGTGCAGACGCAGGTTCCTCATTCATATTCAAATTATGTAATAACGCGCTGCACAATGGCACAGTAAATTTTCAGACACATCCTTCATAGACCCGAATAATTTCAGAGCTTTCTACACCAAAGAAAAGAAATCCTGACAAAGAGAAAGAAATGTTGCTGACCAGTGGCCTGACTGATTCTGATTCTGATATTTTCAGCAACTAGCTTAAAGCAGCTACAGACAAGATTGTCAGATTTTGAATGTAGCGACCCCTAGAGTTTCCTAGTGGTATTATTTTTATGTCGCTGTCGCAAAGAGACCAAACGATTTACAGCTAAGTAGTGTCTTACAGATAACATTTACTGCCAATTGTAGGCTATCGTGGGACAATATTTAAAAAGCGCCATCCTCTTCCTGTTTTGGTTGACACACTTCCTTTGTGCTGTAATTTGATCCTTCTATTTTCATGGGTGATCGTACCCTGTGGCACCAAATTGCATAGTGAACGCGAGGTTTCTAGGGAACCAATCTTAACATGGCATCAAAATGTATTTCATAATGATATGTTAAAGCAAAAATCCTGTCTGTAGCAGCTTTAAGCATGGCATGTATGGCCTTATTAAAGTCTTTAGAACTTTTCATATGTGCTGTACTAATATATGGTAGTATGTATGTGAGGTTTGTTTTTGGTTTTAATCTGAATAATAATGTGTAATTGTCCTAGCCTCTTCTGTCTGTATTCTGTAAAACTGAATGGAGGACATGTCTCTGAATCAGTGACACCAAGACAAACTACTACACATCTGTTGTACTTGGCAACTAGATTAGATTAAACTAGGTTATAAGATGGTTACAGAATACAGCAAAGAAAGAACAGCGACAAACACAACTTTACACCATATTAAGTAAAATATTAAATGAAAACATGATTAAATTTAAAGCAAATTCATGTAAAGACAAAAGTAGAACATGCTAACAAAGGGGAGCACCAATTCTGTTTCTTATCAAACGAAGCAGTGAGATTCATGGAAGCTTTATCTCTCCATGTCCAAACAGTTTGAGATAGTCCTTCACAGCTCAGCTCAGTCTACTGTGGATCAATTGTTCCCCTGGCCGGGCTGTTCTATTGTACTCACTGTTATTAGCTAACAATCTGTCACTAATGTGCTGTTCACACCCCAGGACAACAGCCTGCCAGATAAGACTGCAGCAGAGGCAGATTAAAGAGCATTGAAGTTAGATGTCTATGCGTGTTAATGTGGATGAGTGTGTGACTGCCGGTCGTGCGGTCCTCCCGGGCGTTCAGTATCACTGTCGAACTATAGACCCTCTTCTGTGTGTGCTGCCATTAAAGGCTGCCATTAAAGGTGCGCTGCCATTAAAGGTGAATATAAACGGTCTTATCCGACCCACCGCTTGCATGAACAAAACATATATTTTAGAAGACTGCACAGTGCAAACTTTCTTTTTCAGATGTGGATTATTTCCAGGCTATCGTTACACACATAAAAACAAGCCCAAATGATTCAGTCCAGCTCCCCTTACAGGTAATGTTTCCCATTTTGATAATAAGATGTGTGTACGCTCGGGCAGTTTGGTTTTTAAGGAAACTCCATCAACTCTATTGTACAGTCGTTATTCTACAGTTGGCTAACCTATGTGTAAACCTCCCAGTGTAGGCCCCCAAAGACAGTCCGGTGGTTAAGCCTGCCGTTGTAACACGCAAACCCATCTTGTCTCCGACCATATCCGGTCTCCGGTCTGTTTCCCTCTCTACTCTCCTACCATCTCAATAATGAGTGAAGACAAATGCAAAGAGGGTAAATGGACTGTTTTGTGGCCATTACTTGTCCCTGTGCAGAATAAGAATAACAGACCTCTCAGAGGATGAGTGGCTTCCCTGCCAAAATAATTGTCTATGTAGCGAGGACCATCCCGGTCGTTCCCTGCCAAGTCGCTGTCCATACATACATCCTCGACTCATCCCACGTCCTCTTCCCTAACCCCAAATTACTGCTGCTGGACGGAAACCAAATATCTGCAAAAATACGTTTTCTAAGAGGAAGAAACGAATGCTGATTTGCTCAACGACGCCTGTGTGTTTTTGACTTGTGGTTCAAGTAAGAAAAAGACCCATTTTTCTTCGATGGCAGTGAAGTGTACACTAGGTGTTTAGATTAGATTAGATTAAATTAAATTAGATGAGATTAGATTGGGTGAACTTTAGTCACGTGGTTTCCGTTGTTGCAGCAGTTAGAAAACAGAGAACAAGAACTAGTACAGCTAAGGCCAGTAAACATGTCACACCAACATAATAACAATGATAACAAAACCAACACAAGAAAAATGAAGATTAAAATAAAAGATATGAAAAGATGTGAAAATACACAAATTTACAGCATAATGATCTTGTTTATGTACACCGGTTGGGCAAGACAGCAGAACATATGGACATATGTACAATTCGAGGTCAGAAGTATTGCGTTGTAAACAGGCAGATGAAAATAGTTTTGGCCGTAGGGGAAATCCACTCTGAGTTTAGGGTAAGTTCTGAAAATCAGGCCCGTTCTTACTTGAGCCCTGCTGGGGTGATGATAGAGTGTATAATGAACTGGATCGCCCAGACCACACAGACCACGTCCTGGCTTTATCCCAGGGGCCAAGCTTTGCCTCGTCCAAATTCTTACGATGTGAAACAATTATGCTTGTTTTCAGTGTGTCAACATTCAAAGTGAAGAAACAGCACCTTGAACGGACAGGGCATTGTACATTGTTGGCAGATGCGGTCGAGGTCAAAAAGCACAGTGCAATTTTCTTTGTAAGTTACATGTTTTACGATGGGTTGAAATACTGTTTAAAGGTATTATATGTAGTTTTATGCTTTTAACAGATAATAATAACATTTCTGGTGATTGCATAGTGTAATGGCCATGGGAGGATGAAGAAATCGTGGTTCAGATCAGTTTCCAAGAAGCCTTGTATTCACTATGCAATTTCGTCTGCCACCGGGCTGGATTTCCTGGGAAATTGTATGGCAAAAGTATGACAATTTTACTTCACCTCCTCTGTGAATATGTTGGTATTTTGACAGACACCACACGAAGACAGACAGCAGCAGTCCAAGCGCACTCAGTCATGAATGTCAACAATAGCACATCAGTTTGGCTTTGCGACAGTTGATAAATACCACTAGCAAACTCTAGAGGCCGCTATAAACTACATATAGTACCTTTAAGTTACTTCTTTGCCTCTAATTCGATTAGATGATTTAATGAAAACTATTCATTTCAGTGGGAAAAAATAGGTTATTGCAGCAGCAAAAAAATAGTAAAAGTAAAAGAATTAAGTGAATAAATAATAGCACATAAATAAGGCTAACTAAAGATATTAAACATAGCACACCAATGTACACAGAACCATATGGACCCTGCCTTTAGACCCTATTAATACATTTTATTATGTACTGCATAGGCTGCCCGCCTCATTGTTACTGAGGATTGTCTGGTTGTTCGTTGTGTTTCTGTATGTTAATAATAATAATAACTTGGATTTATATAGCGCATTTCATAAAACCCACGGTCGCTTTACAGGAGAGGGGATGTTAGATTTTTTATTTAGAGGGCATATTTGGAACGTGAATGATGAAAAACAATGTTCTTCAAAACTATTGGATTGGAAGTTTAACATCAACAAATAATAAATTGGATTTACAAATAATAAGTTTATGAGGATTCACTGGGGCAAATAGGAATGAAGCTTAGTTAAAGCCATAAGTAAAAGGTGTCAAAATCAGCACCTTCCAGCATTACAACAGTCATTAGGGTTTAACAATCCTCTTACGACATACAACACCCAGCCCGCTAACGTCCAGGTGTGTTATGGACCTCTGTAGAGCTGAATATAGAGATTCTGAATTACCCAAAACCTACATTGAGGCAAAAACTGTGACGTAGAAAGCATCTACATTCTTCAGTTAGAATGCACCCCAGGCAGCGGTGTCAAACTAAATCGTGTACATTCTACATTCTACATTCTACATTCTACATTCCTTGACCTCCGAGACCTTGATGACACGTGTCCTCGAGCTATAGCTTGCTCTGGCGTTAGCAGTTTGGTCTACGTCCAACATGAGGTGGAGAACTTGTGTTATAGACTATACATATGCAGGAAGAGCTGGTTGGTAGAGACATCTTCAGAAATTGGAAACAGAAATTGGAAAGTCATATTTTAGTAGATGAGAACACAGTAAGTTGTCGATACAGCAAATTACCCAGAGTTCTCCTGAATGGGGTAGATTGTACTGAACAATATTGGCTTTATCATAATCAGAATAACTTTCATCGCCAAAGTACACCAAATGTACATAAACATATACTGATACTTCACAGGACCTCATACAGTGTATCACACAGTACAAGATGTAGGCCTACTATGGCAGTCGACAGCAGACTACACATACCATAACATTACAGACTGTTGCATGTCTCTGGAAGACATTTCACAGAATACAACAATAGTTATTACCCTTAACCTTAATGCGATTTATTTTTCTACAACCCAGCTACGAAGTTGATTGTACTATACTGTGCTGAAAGTATAGGGTTGAAAGTGCTGTCAAGAGACTCTTTGCCAATTGCCTGATTTGAAATATCTTCCAAAAACAATCCTGGTGCATAACGACTGAAAACCTCACTTAAGATAACCTATTTTAGTAGTGAACCTCTAACTGTGGATAATGACTGTTATGCTATTTGATGATTAACAATAATTGCATTAGCAATTTAAATCCAAAGTGGATCTACGCCATTCACAACCTTCAGGAAATGTATAGTGTTATTCAATGGAAAGACTTTCCACCAGTGTGTACTATAGCAGTCATCGATGCAGACATACCATGATACACATTTTATGACTTTAAAATCCTGTTGTTCAAGCGGTTAACATCCGATGACCTTATCAGCTTTTGAAAAGTTTAATTAAAATTAATTATAGTATTCTTTAGTTAAGTAACCTAAGTCCTTGGTTGAATAAGTGATAACCTTTATATTTTTCAGCAATTTTTTTTACAGAAAATAGTGCTGTATTACAGCACCTTATATCAGGAACATTCTGTACTTTGGCCTACAGTACATTACTGTAACCAATTACCATGCAGATGTTCCAACCAAATCCCCAACTTCGAGCAACTTGCTTTGAAAATCAGCCAAACAATTAAGACAGGGTTTATTTGACCTTTGACCCTGGGATCCTGTTTACCACCAGCAAGTGTGAAATGAAGTGGGCACCGATTCGGCACATTCCAAGGGCCCGGTGACTGGTGTCAGGGTCAACCTGAAGACATGCCCTGCTGCCTGGCCACGCCCCCCAGCCTGGGAGCCCTAGACTAAATGTCTCCACGGTTACCTGGCTTTCAGGCCTTTCATTGGCCATGGCCAGATGTTCCAACTATCTGCGCTTTTGTTCAAAACTAGCAGTTTCGAGCACTTCAGCGCTAACAAAGCACACCGCTATCCTTGTAAACTGTCCATCGTGGGCTCTGAGAGGTTAACCCCATGCATTTACTCGTCTTTATTTGTTCATTTTAAAGGCTGGTATGATGGATGAGTTAGCTAAATGCGGGTGCAGCAGTGTAACCACACAAAGCATGCTAACATGCCTGGTCCACGCTAGCACGCCTCGTGCACAAAAGCAGGGCCCACGGTTGGGATACGCCTCGTTGCGCTTCTTTGTTGTTGATTTTTATGAATGGTGGAGTCTAATCATGCTGGGGTACCCTATCCATCACCACACACGCCTGCAATTCCTCACAGCTGGAAGAGCGTGATAAAAACAACACAAAGACGGCCTATTGAGAAGCCACTTGTACATACTGAGGCGTTTTAGGATGTGTATTGTATTAAATAATTGGAATTTCGTTCATCAAAGCGCTTATAGATGACATTGTCATCTTTCTCTGTGTGGAAGAGGGTGGATATGAGTGTCATTGTTGACACAGCGTCTGCAGAACTCAATTGGAGCAGGCACAAAAGAGGAAATTCCGTCGCACAGTCGTGAACTTTGACCTTTTCTCTTCTCTCTTGCAGGTTTTGTTCTTGCTGCTGTCTCAGTCTGCTGATCCCTATGGAAGACTTCATGGCTTATTACCAAGAAAACCACACTTAAATGATCCAACACACCTGCCAGAGAGATCCGCGGAATATATTATCCTATTCTTCTTTTAAACACACAGCACCTACAGATAGAAACCGAAATCACACAAAAAAAACTGAAACACACACATATACAAATGTACACATATATGTATGCATATGAATAGACACAAATACACACACACACACACAAACCAACACACACACACACACAAACCACAATGCAAGCTTAGCACATTCCAGATCTCACAAAGAGGCACCACCGAACAGCAGAGGAGAGCTGCAGCTTTACGAATAAATTTAATTAAATTAAACTTGAAATTCACCTACACTGACCCTATTTGTCCTCTCAGTTGCTCCGCTAAGTACAGCAGTCTCCAGAAAGGGTTAAGTTCAGATAAACTTCAGTCACAGTATATAAATAAATGTCAACCCTAACTAACTGTCCAGGATGTCAGTGCTGATTCCCTCTCTGCCTCATCAGGGTCAAACGGCTGTCAAGCCGAGGAATTCATGGACATTCCTCATTATCTGATTCAAGCCCAATTTATGCGCTCCCTGTGGGTACGCGGGCCTCTTAAGATTGTTGGCTACCAAGTGAGGGATGTTTTGTGTGTGTGTATGTGTGTGTGTGTGTGTGTGTGGTGTGTGGCTAAACGTGCTTGTGGTTGTGTGGCTATACATACCTAAATATGTGTATACATGTGTGTACATGTGTGTGCACACTATATATATATATATATACTGTACATGCACAGATATGTGTGTGTGGGTGTGTGTGCAATCACATGCATGTTTGCTTTTGTGTCTGTGCATGTGCATGTGCCTGTGTGTGCGTGCTGAAGGCTGCTGAACCCTGTAAGTCACGAGAGTCACGCCACCAGCTAACCCTGAGGTCCTTCCTCATTGTCACATCCTGTCAAACGGAGACAAATGAACCTCAATGTGATGTCTCTTTTTGTGACGCGGTAACGCAGATTGACAAATGGCACCCGCATTGACTGAATAGCCGGGGACTTGACAGCCAGCCCTGAGGAACACCCGGCTCTCTGACGGGAAGGAAAATGGCCGCCGGGATATCTGACATTCCTTAGCCTGTCTGTAAAATATCACAAACAAACAGCGGCGAGGCTTTAATGGATGTAGACCCAGAGGTATTCCTCTCCCTCTCTCTAGTCGTAGTTACGCACCGTCCTCTAACAGTCACACACTATCTGGTTTTAGTTTAATCTCTCTAGTATACCTTATACTTTAATAATCTCTTTAGAAATGAGGTCGCCACGGCAACAAATAATTTGGGTAGTGTAGGGTCAAATGACAATACAGCTAAGGAACTACAAACACAACTACAACATATTGAAACTGAGGACACACATATCCAATATAGGAGAACCAATATATTGATTATTATATCATGGTGAATATGTTTATGTGTAAATATGCGTTATGGCTATTCAAGTTCCAGTTAAACAACTGGTATAATACAGAAGAATACATCCAGTTGTCTTTACAGAGGAGACCTCTGTCAACACTTCTCAGGTTTCCTCAAATGCAGTTTTCCACTGAGATCTAGACTTAGTTCTATTATGCTGTATATTTGCGTGCTTATCAGTTTAGCTAAACCAAATTATTTTCCATAATTCTACACTATACTGCCATAGTTACACACAATAGAATGTTCAAACTGACATTTCAACAGTGTGTCAGGCAAAATCACATTAGATATTTCTTCCAAATCAAATCAACTCAATGTATACCATGAAACCCTTTTAGCATAACAGAATAAACACCAAGTGTTTAAGAGAGGAAAACAATGACAAAAAAACTAAATGCTAAAACTAAATTGACAACTGTCAATAAAAAATACAAGTTAAACAAATCCGATACAGTACTAACTCCCTCGCAATATTAGTCCAAGGCAAATCAAGTCAATGGAATTATTCTACAAAACCTCTTTCACAAAAAAACGAATAAAACAAAGAGCCCATAGATGATAAAATAACATTTCATAAACAAAAATCCCATAACAATACACATCAAACCACATAAATTAATTTATTTACTCTCTTGTGCCCGTTCTCACAGAGCCAATTAAAAAAACACAACAATATCAACAACATCAACAACAACATTGTTAAAAAAAAAAAAACAGTTGAAACTGCACATCAAACAGTTGTGTGATGTTAGGTTTAGGGGTCAGAGGGAGAGATTTTCTGGAGGTATAATGGATATGGATGTGGGATTACGGAGGTATGCTAAAGTCTGATGTGGGATTATGGAGGTATGATAGGGTCTGATGTGGGATTATGGAGGTATGCTGGGGTCTGATGTGGGATTATGGAGGTATGTTGCTGGTAAGAGACAGCTGTCTGGATCGGGACTGTGATATGATATGATATAATGAGACATTAAAATAGACCACCAGCCTTCCTTCCACTCTGTGTGGGTTAGAACACTAGTTCTTCAACTAGTGTGGACTAGGAACACTAGGAACTAGTGTGAGCTGTTTTAAATCAAGTCAAGTCTTAAGTCTCTATCAGCAAGTCACAAGTCAAGTTGCAAGTCCTGATTTTCGCAATTCAAGTCCAAGTCTAAAGTCTACAGCACTGCCAAGAGTATTTGAATTTTCATTCCAACCAAACACTACACCCTCTGATTTCATAATAAATCACCCCCTCTCTGGTTGAAGGTATGCTAGTCAGTGAATTCAGCTGCTGTAGTGTTTAGTTGGAGTGGAAACCTACAGACCCTTAATGTCATGTGGTAGGGAACCACTGTGTTAGAAGATTATTATGACATGATCTGACTGACATGCAGTAAAATCTGTGCGGTATCATCGCCTGGCTCTAATAGGATTTACAAAGAATTCTCAGTGTGTATTTTTACCTCTGTGGAAAGCCACGTGGGTGGCTTGACAATACAATGACTTCAGTTACACTTGGTAGTTCAATGTGACATTTGTTATCCGACCGCGGAAGCGTGCATTACAGCAAGTGACACGGAGCGGACACAGAAATGGAATTTAGCTCACACTGCGAGAACCCGATGATTAGAATAGTCGTTCTTTTACACCCTCTAATTGGTAGATAACTATTCCTCATTGTGATGGGGATCCCCTGGAACGCCATTAAGGACCCCTGAAGGACCCCACTCCTCACAATGAGAACCACTGCTCTATAGGTCCTCTTGTTCTTAGCAACTCACGCCTTGACGTTAAACCTCTAATAAAAGCAAACAGCAGCTCAAACCTCCCTTCTTGGTCTCGACACTGGAGTATTCAACTGTCCTTCATGTATAGGGGCAGGCATAGACGCCAACAACCATCACTAGTCACACTGGCAGGCAGGCCCACTATATTTACTAAAGGCTCCATTGAGTTTGACCAGGGCAAATCTGCCATGGTGGAAGTGTTACCACGGTGATATGAAGAGTCGTTGTCAGACAACTGAAAAGAGAGTTGAATATAAAGTCTGTGAAAACATAGTTTACAGCTTTCAAGTCAAAAAGGTCCACTTTAACGAGTAATATAACCTAGGAAGTAGTCCGGAAATCTCACAAAATACTGAAAAAATCAAAACGCTCTCAAAATGGGATCACCCTAGATCATTCACACAGAGTCAGACACACACACACACACACACACACACCACTCGACCCCTCGTCGCTCCCTGACACAGTGTACTCTGCAGCAGCCACCAGGAAGGAGGAGGCTGCCCTCGGGCACAAATTAGAGGAGGTGTCGTGTGTGTGTCAAGAGATGTCAGGCTGTGTGTCCATGTCTGGTTCAGATTAGCGAGATGTGTTTCCTCTACAGGCGCTCGCTGTTATTCTAGTTAATAAGGACACCGATCAGGTTCCTCGACGGTAAGGCGCGCGCGCGCACACATACACACACACACACACACACACACACACACACACACACACATACACGTTAACAAACCAGCTTGTAATGCAGGTGACGTACGTGGGATACGAGTATAAACTGAATATGTTAAAAGTATGCATGTAATGTTAGCATGCAGGCGAGAACTCAGACAGCAATACAGGCGCATGCAAGTAAGAACATGTATACTGACACACACACACACACACACACACACCCTCTATGCAGGAATGGTGGTACACCAGGCCGTGCGGGACATGTGAAGCATGTTGATGAATAGTTATGTACATGGCCCAAGGTCTGGCTGGTGTTTCTTTATTTCTAAAGACTTTTTATTGGTATAGAGTTATGTGTAGGCGGCGATGCCTCGCAGACATTTATAGATGGAGGTCTTTCGAGACCCCATTAGCGAGCTGTTATTAATTACAGGCTAAGATAACAGATGAGAGGGGTAATGCCATTTACCACCATGCCTGAGAAAAATAGGCACCTTTAATCATAATCGCCTCGCCTTGACTTGACTGGGCTGAGACGCAGCGGTTAGTGATGGATGGCTCGGTTAATGTGGGGGTTTAGCCAAGTGTTTGGCCAAAACACACACTATAGGATCCCCGTATATGGGAGTCGCGATGCTTTTTCGCTTAAAGTGCCGAGATATGTTGATGAATGTGCGTCGGAGGTGAACGAGAAGCCCGTACGGGGCGTCACGGAGGATGGATGGTGGAGGTCGGCCGAGCTGGTACCCCATCGACCGCGCCCTCCCCCGTCAAGAAACGCACACGGAGAAAATCCCTCGAGAGGATTGACGTTTTCGAAACAGCAACGCGGTACAAGTTCCCCTCTAACTTCATCAACATCAAAATCAATTAAAGAAGTTGAGAGGTTTGTTCCAAAATGTAATCTATCCGTTCAACACACTTAATTCTAACCTAAGATATAACCATTTTGTGAGCAAAGGATGCAGCCAACCACTCAGATCACCCAGAATGCTTTGCAAATAATACCTGACTCTGGTCTGCTCCTGATTAAATTAGGAAAAGAAATAAAGTGATCTGACCCATTTGAACAATTCTGAATCAGAGCCAGCAGAAGTAATTTAAGTAAATAACTCTTAGCCATCTCTCTCTGTCGTCATCCAGCATGATAAATAATTTTAACAGGATTATGACTCTGGCAGTCCCAGTGCATACCTGTACATTATACAGTACATCTCCTCAGGCTGGACTCAGAAACTCATTTCATACTGCAAAAAATGTTCATAACCTCTTTAACCTCTTCAAATCTGATTTTTCAACAGACAAGTGAAACAGTCTGACAATGAGGTGTGATAATCTTACTTAGTTCCACTGCAACTTCACTTGTGACAATAATGTTTTGGTTGGGCATCTTTAAGATGGAAATCGTTTACAGTGTAAAGCTTTCTGGGTTTCTGTTCGATTAATGGCTCACAAGTAGAACATAAACATGTATGTACAATAGCTCATTCATCTCCTAGTTACAGCAATCTCTACATGAACCCTAACTAACAGCACCAAAAGCAGATTTTAGTACTAAAACCTTGTTTAGAGATATAAAGTTACATACACTCATGTGAATCCATTTGTAGTATCTATTTCATATTACTCTATATTGTTTATAAAAACCACATGCTGCCTGGTTTCTCTCTCAGAAATGTAACCATTAAAATTATCATCAGGCTTAAAAACAACTCTTTAAGAATGATACTGTATAATATAAACACTTGAGCCAACTAATCATAAAATCTTCCTCTACAGCCACTTCCATACTGTCTGCAGAGAGAGAGAGAGAGAGAGAGAGAGAGAGAGAGAGAGAGAGAGAGAGAGAGGCAGACAGACAGACAGATAATAAACCACCATAAGTGAATTTCTTTATCTTTGTCTTTTTTCCCCACCTTAAAAACGTGTTTTGGACTTTCTGTTTTGACACAAGGTAGTGTTGCTGAAACAGTTGTGCACAATTCATTCATCTACTTTTGATTATTATTTGACTTTTAACTCGCCTCACTGAGATTAAAAATCTCTTCTTTTAAATGAGACCCGCCTGGCAGAGAAAGCAGCGTACTGACAACCATTACCCCTGCAGACAAACACCATGTAACAACGCAAAAAAAAAACGCAAAATCAAAACCACATGAAAAGTAATCCACCAATCCAGCGGCAGCGGTCCAACAGCCGGGGGGCGTGGCCTCGACACAGCTGACAGAAAACATACAGCTCTGCTCCCGAAACCCCTTCACAACCATCTCAGCACGCAGGAATGCGATTCATGTTCTACTGCAGTCAGACAAGAAAAATTACAGATTAACTAATGGTATAGCAAATCTTTCCAAACAATGTGTTAAAATAGAGGCGTAGCTGCGGTGCATAACTCTTTCCTTTGGTGCGGTGGGTCTCGGTGCTTATATGAGGTAATGTTGGCAGCGTGCCCAGCTGTCTTAAGGGTGAGCGATGAGATTTGTGCCTACTGTTGCTATAAAAACCAGCGTTTCGCTTCCTCATTTGGCCTGACGGATTCTCTCCACACCTCTGATGTATCTTGGTCTTATCTCGAAGCCCGTCAGAGGCCGCGTTAAGTGTTTCAACTGGTGATGAAAGCCATTAAGCCCCCCCAGCGCCATCACACTCTCTCTCTCTCATTTACTTTACGGCTTCTCAGGCCGTCCAAACAGTAAACCCAGCTTTTAAAAATTGGTTTCCAGGGAATGCAGCCTTCCAGAAATCAGCTTATAGAAGGATAAGGCTGTATTTATTTCACACAAAAAATAGCAACACATAAAAACGCACAGAGCAATAAAGCCAGTAACTGAAACCAAAATTGAATTGGCAGAATAGCATAGAGTTCCCCTGCGATTTGTCTTTTTAAAGACTGCTGGGTTCACTAAACTCACAACTTACTCCATAAAGCTCCATGCCCTATTAACACAGAACAGAACGGTACAATCATGAAGAAAAAAAAACAACCAGTCATCAATTTATTCTGCCATAAATCATGGATACACACTAGTTAATTGGTTTTATGTCTCATGGACATAAGGTGATATCTAATAGTTGTCTGATATATGATTATTGATTCCATCCTGTAGCATTATAAAGTCAAAAGTGATCTCACCTTCTGTTTAAGATAAATTAATGCACTGGATATGGCAGGAATTTGGGGAACTCGATCACCGTATTGCACACAGGAATTCGAAGTACACATTTCAACAGATGGATCAGAGGTCAGAGGTCATCCAGGGGTCAACCAGTAACGGGAACCCTGGAGCAGGTAAGGGGGTTCAGGGTCTTGGACACTGTGGCAGGGATGGAGACATTGGAGACTGACTCTACGTTCAGAACTGGAACTGGAAAATCCAACTAGGTTCACTGTTGCATCGATCCGGTTGTTCTCACAGGATATGAATGTAGTCAGTCATTAGGCATCATGTAAGCAATAATAAACAATCAAATCAAGTAAACTAGCAAACATTATCTGGGGGAAGTTGTACACTCGCCCCTTGTGAGCGCTCTGCAGTATACACTGGAGTACGCCAAACCCAAACACTTCCTGGAATTTACTTTCCAAATACTAAACACTAAACACATACATACAAAGTTTCTCTCCTTCCCTCGATCTGTCACCTCTCTCTCATCTGTTTTCCCCTCTCTCAAGCCCGCAGACAAATTAATACGAGTACCACCGTCTCTCTTCCTCTCTCTCATCTCCCTGTCTGTAAACAAGTAAATACAAATATAACTCTCTTTCTAACTCCATCTCATCTCCATCTCTCTCCCTCCTACTCGCTCTGTAAATAAATATATAGCCTAAGTGTCTCTCTGTCTCTCTCTCTCCCTTGCCCTCGCTCTCTCTCTCTCTCTCTCTCTCTCTGGGCTCTTGGTGGTCGTTGGCTGGGAGCACAGTAGAGCTCTGTGTCCAGTCAAAGCTTTGGCAGGCTCTTCGTACTTCTGCTCTCAGGATCACTCGCTTCCACCGCAGCCTGAACCGTTAATAATTGGTGGCTGATGTGCCGGTTGACTGAGACCATTTCATTCACACTCGTATCACCAGTCGTGAATGCAGTTTTAGATGCTTCTGAGAACGTTGTGGACTTCGTGTCCTGCTCTGGTCGTTCTGTTTGCTTTACTGGACTGACTGGACTGTTAAGATGAGTGAGAATGTGGTTATCTTGTGAATGGGTCCTATAGAGCTCCGGTAATTGATGTCACGCAATCCCAGCATTCAACTGTCAAAATGAAAACACCGCCATATTGGCAGGAAAGCGGGAGTATTGCTTCATTCAATTCAATTCATTCACACAGTGATGATGTAGTTAACTCTTGGTTTGGTATGGTTTGGTATGGTATGGTATGGTATGGTATGGTATGGTATGGTATGGTATGGTATGGTATAGTACGGTACGGTAATGTGGTTATGTCAGTGGAGGGGCTCAACAGTTCAGCTGTGGGGGCGCACCTCCGCAATAGACAGCTGGGGGAAACTCTATATGGTATAGTGGTCTTTTGGGCCTTCCTGTTTTAGTTTTGCCCTCCCTTATAGTCACGCCAGAAATGAACCCTTATTGTGCCAAAAACTGGGCATATCATGAACAAGTCAAACGTCTTGAGACGGGGAGAGAATCTTGCTTTCCTCTTAAATCATTGTGTGTCAAGAGGTTTAATTGCTGGGCTTTTGACCTGGCACTGACCCAAACATCCAGCAAACTGCCCCAATTAAAATGGCTCGGCAGTCGGATTTACAAGGATTTAGTTCAAAGAGCAAGACCACTTAAGCTGCCTGTAAAGTCGGCAGACTTTAGGGGGTTTGTTATGATTCGATTCTGAGGAGAGATATTAGTTCTGACATTAGACTATCACCTCTTTATCCCATGTGATAACAAGTGTAATATCAAGTTATACTAAATCAAATCCAGGTTTTAGATTTTTAAGATGATTTACAATGAGTCCAACAGGAGAATAACCTTGAATTCCTAGGTCACCAATATAATTAGCAACATATCGTAACGAGTGCTGAGTTCAGAGCCACAGAGCCCTGACAGTATATGAAACAAATATTATTGTGTCCCCAGAATAATACTGTGTGATACAGAAGTGCTAAAAATGAAATAAGCGCAGGAAAGAGGGAAATAACAAGAGCACATTAGAGTACAAGGGGAAGATATCAGGAGGGGGATGTGTGTTAGGGTGTGAGAGGAGAAAATATCCACTGTGAAGATGAACAAGAGGATGATACTGTTCATTTGTGCCCATGACAAAGACTGTAGGTAATGCAGGCTTTAAAGGTGCTATCAGTAAAATTGGCCCTCTAGTGTTAGTGAGGTGAACTACACTAACAAACCAAAACAAGAAGCACTGTGTTCCTGCTTGTTCAGGCTGAGGGGAGGATCTGTTTGACGGGTCGTCAAAGCAAAACAAAGACCAGAAAGTAGAGGGAAACAGCTAAACAGCCACTAAGACACAATTAAAACAGAGAGAGAGAAGGGAAGCTTTCAAACCATCACAATTATACTATATCTTACCACACAATGTGGAAATTTGACTTTTTATTTAACGTTGAATTATTTTAGATAGCACCTTTAATGATGAGCATCATTTAGAATCAGCCATCGAAATACTGAATAAAAGGTATTACTCAACCACAACATAAAACAAATGCCATTTTTATCTGCCTTATATTAAGGATAGACATACTAAATTAAACAGAGAGAATAGATTTGCTCTGTTACTCCTGAAGAGGGGAGGAAGGAGAAGGATTCAGACAAGCAGTCTAACTCTTCAACACACTATCTGCCGAGTTTCCAAATGAAAGGAAGATAATTAATCGCGTAACTCATTATGGAGAATGAGGTCACCCCTGGCGACATGGATGAGGAGGGCATGGCTTGGTTTCTGAAACAATGAGCCCTGCTAACAGGGATAACTGGGCTTATTATGACTATGGTACAGTACCAGTACCGTGCTGTACCCAAAACATGAATAGAGCTTTGAAAAATGGTTAAAACCATAACATAAAAGCCAGTCTATGGAGTTGCATTTTAGGAAGTCTTGTAAAAGAGGCCACTGGGATTGCCAAAGATAGTTCATTATTAGTTTGCTCCTGCAGGACTGCTGCTCAGCCAAAACCAGAGAAAGACCCGGCCTGCAAAGTAATTTCATGCCCATTTGAAAAAAATATCAGACCCAACCTCTCTCCCTCTTAGATTATTTGCTCACGGCTTTAAGGCTGTTCATGGGAAATGAATACACACAGCTAAATTTAAATTAAGCACACACAGAGCTTAATCTGTAGGGTTTTTTTGTGTAAGACATTCCAGCAGATGTGCATACATTAGGGCTGGTGTGCAGACCAAATTGAATTTGGTAAGATATACATTATGGTAATTGATTCAGAAACAAACTTTCTCAGACAGAAAATGTTAAGAATGCGCTCTGAAACCTAGTCAAGTTCCATAACACATTTCATGGTAAGAGACATAACAGTTTAATTGAAACATACTGTAAACCAACCTGTTCTTTCTATAATAGTTACAGGTTTCATTTAACATTTAGAAAAGCATGTCTTCCATTTGTCTTTGAAAAACAAATCTTTGAAGTATTCTTATTTTGTGACATTGTTACAACTTGAAAAATGATAGTTTGATACATACTTTATTTAACACACCTTACAGAACCAGGAGTGTAGACATTTTTAGGGGCCCCAGTGGGAATCAACCCACTTCTTCTGTTTTGTCTTGTTTATTTACAAGGCAAATAAATGGTGTCATTGATTGATATTGACCTGATCTGACCTGTCAGATGAAGCTCAGTGTCTTGGTGTGTTCACTGAGACCAGCCGCTGATCTCACCACAACCACACAAACACAGCAGCCCTGGGAATGAGTGAGGTCACATACAACCAAATGATCCCAATCTCTCTCATTTTTACTGCCCCAACAAGTTCCCTGTTAATACTGTGAGCCAAGGAGACCGCATGGTGCACTAATCTCTTGTTTGTCAAACGCTGGATCTTCGTTTCTGAGGTTGAGGGGGTCCAGGGCTGCAGGAGTCTAAAGACACGCTGGTCTGCTCCCTGTTTTGACAGAAAGATCTTGCTTTTTTGTCTTTTTTTTTTTTACTTTGTCTAATACTTTATTGTGTCTGGTTTGGCTGCTGTGTATACATATGCATATCTTTTCACTTTTAACTAACATTATGAAATGATTTTAGAATGTTGTGGCCTGTAACTAAATTAAAATGTGCTGCTGCAGTCTTGGCCCTGTCTCCCTTGGTAAAAAAAACTAAGGACATCCTTAGTTTTAAGAATGTGAAAATGTAAAACATAAAAAAGATAAAATAAAAATAAATAAAATAAAAATAAAATAAATAAATAAATAAAATAATACATTATCTTTGGTGTTGGGTAGCGTTAGAATGCAATCAATGAAGTTATACAGATTCTAGGAAAACACAGACAAGTCAGCTGCCCGGCTCAGACGCCTCGCTATCGAGAAGGAAACTATTTTTGAGCTACCGGAAAAACACTACCAGACAGCATAATCTACACTGGCCCAGGCTTTGAGAGTGGTTAGAAAGACCATCCAGTGATCAAGAGGTGATGGACATGAAGATGGACATGGACCCTCACTGTTATCTACCTCTCACACAACACTGTAATGTCCTCACATATTCAATGTGTGTAGTCTACTGTCTGTCTCTTTGCACTATTCTGTATGTGAGGTCCTGCGTGTCTCTTGTACCATGTGAGTGTCTTTGTCAGATGGATGTAAGTCTGCAATTATGTATCCCAGCACAAAAGACACCAAAATAAATTCCTTGTGCATGTGACGTACTTGTGGAATAAAGGTGATTCTGATTCTGATGAGGTTTCAGGGTCGGTCAATAATCAGCAACAACTGCTGTATGTACATCAGCCTCTGTGATGATGTCACTATGTCCACAACAAGTCCTAGAGCGACACGCTGAACCGCTACCTGTCTACTCATTATCGTAGGTTACGCTGAAAAACAGTGTCGGCGAAGTGTCTGACAAGTTAAAGTAATAAAATTAGCTTTTAGTTTTAGTTTATTGACAGAAAGAGAGATTGTGTTGATTCGTGTTCGACATTCTGTCGCTGAATTGTAGTGTAGTGGAATATGCATTGTGTCAAGCCAGGTCAGAACAGGTCAGGTCAAGTTTACAACAAACAGGTGCGTTATATAAAACAATATAAGTAAGAAAACAAGTATATAAGAGCAAGAAACAGAAAGGTTGCACCACAAACCGTGTGTGTGTGTGTGTGTGTGTGTGTGTGTGTGTGGGCTTGCCATAAGGAGGACCACCATGAACATATGGTGCATGATAAAATGCAGGCATGATATGCATTTTTATATTGGTCCAATAAATAAAATATTACTAAATGAAAAATGGCGTTACGAGAGCCCTGGATGCTGAACACACAGCTTTCAATTAATTTACAGGCCTGGAACTCAGGCTGCACCTCTCGAACCTCAAGCACAATAAAGCTATTAATCTGTTTGGCTTTCCACACAGTTCTGGCATCTATTGATATAAATGACTTGGTACTGGGGGAGGTAAGTGGTCTGGGAGGCAGGATCGCTGCTCTGACCTGGAGTGCCTCTCAAAGCAACTCCTTCTTCCTAAACCGTGATTTAACTTGTGGTCAGCTACAGGGTAGTTACAGCAGCTACAGGTTAGTACTTCAACTCCCCCTGCGTTCCAGACCGCAAACACTTTTTAAATTAAACTCATCTCAGGTGGAGAGACAGAGAAGCCCCTGTATTCCTCCGAAACAGACGTTTCCCAAGAGCAAAGGCTTTTCTGAAGCATGGAGGGGTTTGCTGGTTATATTAGTACCACGTGCACTGAGCACACAGAGAGAATTAAAGCTTTGTTGAGTTAATTATTTTCAGTGAGAAAAAAAGAAACCCATCTTAATGAGTTAATAACCTTGTCTAAAGCTTTTCTACAACGTACAGTAATGTACATACATAACATTATGAATAAAAAAATAAAAACCAGCGAGCTAATGCTGACTAACTAGCAACCTGGTTACCCTATGAGTTACCATAGCAACCAACAAAGCACAGCTAGAATTTCTCTTTGACCAACCAGATAGCTTGGCTGAAACATTTTAATTACATTCTGAATTCAGTGAGCTGCAAGTGACTTGACCACGGCCTTGTTTGCAATATTAGTTGAAATTGTTTGGAATAAAAATACAAAGCGTGACTTCTTAAACCATCTCAAATCATCTCAAACCGTGACTGTGGGAAACCAGTCGGTCTATAAACAGCCTCTCAATCACAATGTACAATGTGCTCATGTAGGCACTTGACTTCCTGTGAAATTTAAACACATTGGCCAGGACATGAATAGTGTGAAGTTGTCTGTAAGAATCAGGATTATGTTTATATCCGTCTGGACAAGTCATTAAATCTTGTATAGGTTCCCAGTATCTTATATTTCCTAAAACAAGTGAAAACATTGTTTGGGGTAAAACTAAACATGTTTCAAAATAATTTTTTTTAATTAAGTGACAGACTCTTGATATTAATAGTAAGTGCCTTGCTCAAGGGCACCTTAAAGTTCCAGTTGTTGGGATCCGTCTGGCAAGCCAGTCACGCTAACCTTTTGGCTAACGCGTCCCAAAATACCACCATAAGTTCCTGTACTGTATCGCCCTGGACGCTGGAGCACTGAGCCCGGCTGGTCAGTTCAGACCTGTATGTATGCCTGCCTATGTGCCATCATTGTGTTTCCGTACACAAAGGGCACAATGGATCATTCTTCTGGGCACGGCTTAGACGTGGAGATGACATGGGCTGATATGGGTCTCACTGGCACCGCCGCGGAGGAAACAGACGTACAGATCGTTTATCTTTGATTGTCAGCGGAGACACAAACACGCCCCGGTGCCTTCTGATTGGTTGTTCTAACACTGAGGAAAGGTTTTCATTGATATTTCCCAGACATATTTAGCTTTGCTGTGTCTGGTCAAAGCCTGCAATCCTGCTAAAGATCACATGTCTATGTGTAGTTCAGTGGGTAGTGCAAGGCACTAACACTGCCAGGGTTAGGGGTTCCATTCCCTGTGTAGCTCAATGGGTAGAGCAAGGCACCAACACTGCCAGGGTTAGGGGTTCTATTCCCTGTGTAGTTCAGTGGGTAGAGCAAGGCACCAACACTGCCAGGGTTAGGGGTTCCATTCCCTGTGTAGCTTAATGGATAGAGCAAGGCACTAACACTGCCAGAGTTAGGGGTTCCATTTTATTCTATTAGAGATTTTGGTGGCAGCAATGGGTCACTTTTATACTGTCAGACAGAGATCAGTAATGTATTTATCTCTCATAATATATTTAGTACGAGAATCCTATTCAGAATGACTCCCTCATGATGCACCGGTCCAGTGAACTACCGAGCACTCAATATTCTCATTATCTGTTGTCTCCATTATCTATTGTTCAGCCAATTGCCTGAATGGACACAGTGATTGAATACTGAATATAAATTTGTAGAGTGACATATTTGTGACATATAACCCTAACCCTAATATGAATTGCAGTGTCTTGTTGCACAGTGTGAGGCCCTGTTGTCCCTGTACTAACTGGTATGCAGCAACCCTGGACAGATAGAGTATTGAGCACACTTTGGCCCAAGCAGAGAAAGAGGTCAAGTGTGACATCTAGTGGTTGAGAGTTAAAAGTTTTTTTGCTGTAGTCACATTGCTTCTTGATCTTGGCCTACATGTCTACCGTAAAAGATCATGTATTCTCACCTTAATGGCAGAGTTCTTGTTTTAAAGCTGCCATGGATGATATTTTGATGTTATTTTATGTTAAAATGTGCAGTGAGAGTCAGTGAGATACAGTATGATCTTCACAACAAGTGTCTGCCACTGCAGGTTGTCCAGTGTGTTGATATTTCCTCTTTTCTAAACCACGTTTACGTCGTCGGCCAGACTCTAAACTCCTCCCAAGAATCTGTTCATCTGTCGTGTGTGAGGTTTTTGATGGACAGGGGAGAGGACCAATGGAGAGGTGCTGCAGGGGAGGAGAAAAGTCTGGCTTGTTTTGAACTGGAACGGCTTGTTATCCATACAGATTTGGCCTGCCTCCAGCCAGCAGGGAGTCAGCGTTCACAACATATAGATCCTGTTAGCATTTTTATGGTTGCTCTTCTGACATGAGGGTGCTGGGAGACAGGGGATATGAATCTCTGACATTTAACGCTGCACCACAAACATGTGGCCTCAGGATTCAGATTATGAGGTAATGAAGGCTCAGTGAAAGAGATGCCTTCTGTAGGCTAATATATGTAGCTGTCTAAATGTACTTAATGATAGAATCCTGAATGAATATATGTGGATTGATATGTATAATCTACTGCTGGGTGTCCTGCATTGCCCCCTCACCAACCCACTAAATGTGAGGACCTGCACCACATGTGCTAGCGTGTACTTGTATTATGTCGTAAGGTTTCCAAATGTCTCTGCAGCAATGCACCACGGCAAATTCATGTAGATTTACTGTACTTGGAAAATGAATTAATTCTGAATAATTCTGATGATTTAGTGGCTTGATGACTATGATGATGTCTAGATGATAAGAATGTAAAGTTGATTTATAAACTTCTGATTGAAAGACAAAACTGTAAACTGTTTTAATATTAGCTGATTTGTGATCCAATATGAAAAAACAGACAAATTGCAGGAGACCAAAAATGAATCAAAAATGCATTTTGGCATTCGGTCACACCTGTATTATGTATCATAGTGTGTTTACAAATATTTATCCTCATTTATCAACAGTGCGTAGAAAATGCTCTAAATTGTCTTTCACAAACAAAATTGAATCTTTAAGAAGAATCTAAGAATCTTTGCATGTACAAGAAAAGTGGTATTTATCAAACATTTGTACACATAGCTGTAAGTAATCTTTGTTGATAAATCCCACACTTTACTTAGAAACAACCGCACGGTTTATGCACTGTTGATAAATCAGGGCCCAGGCTCTTTGGCACAAAGAGTTTATTTTATTTATTTTATTATTATTTCTTTAATTTCTTTCTTTTATTTCCTTTTTTTACCCAGAAGGTGAGATAACCAAACATTATTCCTCAAATTCTCAGACCATAAAAAGACAACAAATATCTAACAAAGCTAATGAGTAAGCACAGAAACTCTTGCGTAACCACCAGGTCAGGAACATGTGGATCCTCACTGACGTTTTAGTCTCGTTCCTTTCCTGGATGAGCCCTTTGACATTCAACACGCCGTGACACCGTGGACCAAAAATACACACCTCAACCGGGCGTTTCATCTAGTGTTGAGTCGTAAAATCTTAAATAGATAGTTTCCCATGTTTCCTGTTCTTGAATCAGGTGACTTTATTGTGATAATATTGGAGGGATCTAACATGTTTCAAGATACGGTCACTTGCTTCAAGGAACTTCTTGAGGAACTTTTGAAACTGCTTTGGAAACAAGTAGGGATGCACTGATACCACTTTGTCACTGCCGACACCGATTCCAAGTCCTAAACTTTAAACATCAGCCGATATAGAGTACTGATCCGATCCATTACTTTTACTGAACAGGATAGATGTAGACCATAAGTTTGGGGTAACTGGATAAAAATGAACAAGATGAGAGATCTAACATCTTTCTATGTCAAAAATGCAAAAAAAACAAAAAACAATCTGCTTTGCTTTGATTACACGTTAGTACCAGATGTTAGTTTTGGGTAAATGCTCCAATACGATACTGGCAGCCTGGTATAGGTCCAATATCCAACACCAGTACTGGTGCATCCCTAGAAACATGAAAAAATATCTAATCCCTATTGGCAGATTCTTATAATTGGTTTAAGGAAAACAAGATTTAAAAATGTTAAATATTTTCTTGAATCAAGCACCATTTTCTTGATACAAATTTTTCTGCCTTGTTTTGTTTTGATATGTTGACACTTGTTTCTTGGAAATTCTTGAACTATGTCAAACTGCCTTGGAAAATGTTCACTTGTTTAAAGAAGATATTATATATATAGATACATATTCTGTGTTACTTTCTCATATTTCAGCACTTGTGAGCCCAAATCCTCGATGTATTAACCTCTAAAAGAGATGTTAAGGTGATGTTAAAGTGAAGTTAAAGCTCAAGTGAAATACATTAGTAAATGTACTTGGTTATTGTCCACCCCTCAGTACCCCGCTGAACCCCTCCACCATCCAGCTCTGCACATGCTTGTGTGTGATACAGTCTCTCTAGGACATGTTGCTCCAGGAATTCCTTGTAGCCAAGCACATGTCTGTGTTAAGGGAAGGATGAGCACAGCAGCCAGGCGGTTGTTTGTGCACTGTATGTTGGCAGGTTGTCAGAGTTATGAAACTGAGATTATAAATTGAGAATATAATTGCTTTCAGAAAAAGTCAATTCAGCTAAAATATTTGTTTGCCACCATTTGGAAAAATATTCTTCATATAATTGCTGAATAATTATATATAACTATGGTTTATAAATTTGTTATAATTATATATGTAATATAACTGTAATATAATTAATTATCTATGGTATTTAACTGTCAGAGAAACTAAAACCTCAGAATCCACCAAGTACATAAATCTATGTAAAAATGTATTTATCTATAAACTTTATATGCAGTTATATGCAGCCTGCATTAGTGTCTAACGGATCTTCACACATGATGTCAATATAAAACTATGTACGTTTGCAAACATAATGTCTGACATCCTTTGACACAGGTTAATTCAGTATAAAGTTGTATCCATCATTTATAGAGGGGGTTTCTATCTACTATCTTGTGGAAAACCCATTACTAAGTGATTAAAATAGTATAGTAGTAAGTCATTAAAATAGTAGTAAGTAATACTACTACTAAAACTACTACTAATAATAGTAATAATATTCATAAATGCTAAAATTAATTCAGAGAGACCGTCCTTCAATCAGACAACCAAGGTTCAGCAAGCCTCCTCACTACAGACGTTCCCTTGAGCAACACAGTGAAACCCTACTGGCTCTATGGGTGCTGTACTGCAACTAACCCTGACCTCTGACCTCTGTCCAGTGGAGATTGGGGGGGGGGGCATGCTTGTTCTCTATCGTCAGATGTGAAAGTCACATTCTACCAAGTTTATTCATATCTTGACAAACACAGTTGTTGTTCTTTCATGCACCCTCTAAACACACACACACACACACGTAACCTCGTGTTGACAACTGTTATGTTTGTGTTGTGGCTGGGATTCAGTGT
>OMKK01084885.1:0-45040 GCA_900302305.1 Polymixia japonica
TATTTAGTTCACAGTTCTGAACGTCAACGAGCCATAATTTAGTTAGATAGACCATGAAAGGTGCGCAGGTAATGTGGATATGGTTTGCCTTTGTATATGAAATACGTGAATAAGACACATTGAAATCTAACAGGCTTGGTCATGTCAGGGATACTGGTAACCATCGCTTTTATTGACTTGGGAAAATAGCGACGTTGACAGAAGAAAGCATTCGATATCCTTCAATTAAAGAATAAGGTTGGAAAATCAGCACAAAAAATCATTGCGTAAAATCGGCTAAAAGTCAACTCTAAACTCCACAAAGTCGACTTGCAAAAAGTCGGCAGCAACTAAACTAACAATTCTAGATCATCCGTTTAATTAAACTGCTCTCCAAAATTCTCTAAAAATCCGATGAGTTAGAGGAGAGCCAGGACTTTTCGGTACCAACCGATGCCCATTGCCGAGCTCCTCATCGGGTACATTTTACGCATGGACCCAGGCTGCGCAGAAGGGTGCCCGGTGCCCGTAGCTTTGTATCGACGCTCCGGATTCACTACCACTCATAAAAACGGTCTGAGAAAAGAAATGCAGGCCTTCATCTCCCTTTTAAACCTCGACGCTGTCCACGTCCTCAAAAAGAATGGATCTAATTAAAACGTTGCACTCGTCATCATCTCCAAAGCGTTGCCAAACGGTTTCTGATGGAGAGAAGGCTGGGAGATGCAGGACCACATGACTGACTATGGGCTGCGAGAGGGATGGGAGTCAGATAGTATTTCTCCTCTCCCATTGGTCAGTGGGCTGACTTTTGACACGCAGACGAGGGAACCTCCTGCCGTATAAATAGGGCTGATAGAACTTTATTATTCTAGCATCACGGCAGCAGGTTTCTGCTAAGTTTGGAGTTACTCTCGTCACCACAACTGTATGACTGCATAAAGGTGGTTTAAAAACAGGGGCAAAGCAGCACAAGGAGTCTGCATGTCTGTTTAGACATGCTCAGCTTTGTGGATACCCGGATTCTGTTGCTGCTTGCAGTAACTTCATACCTAGCATCATGCCAATGTAAGTTTCAATATCTGATTTTTTTCTGTGATGGATATTTTTCGGGTCCCACTTTTTGAGGATCTCACAGCTGCGTTTTGCGCTTGGCTTTTATTGGGAACTTACTTCAAGGTCAACCTGAAGACAGTTCAAAGCACCGCTGAATAACGGAATGAGCTCACTCGGTGGATTTTTCGTTGTTTTCCAAGGATACAATAATTATCATTTTAAAAGTATCCGAGAGGGAGAAGCGCACTGCAGGAAAAAGTTGCTATTGCTTTGAAAGAAAACCTCTTAAGCATTCAGTCTAGTCTCTTTTCATAACCCTTAGTGCATTTGGAGTTATCATTGTAGACTTAATATGGATTTTGTGTTTAAACACATAGGATGGAAAGTTTGGGGCGTTGTACATATTGTTCCATCCAGATGTCCAGGCAATGATGCGTTATTATAGGGTTCTGCAATGCCCCCCCCCCTGGTGGCCATGATTGCAAGGATCTTTTTTGGCATCACTAAGATTTTCTCATCCAAATTGAGACGAATCTAGTTACTAGTTATACTATAAAGTATAAATGGTAAGAGATGTCTAAATAGTTCAATATTCTTAAGATTAGTTATACTATGTGGCCTCCATGTCCTTGTTTGGAGTTAATGTCTGCATAGTTCTAGATCATTTAAGTGGTAACAAGACTAACAGTTATATTAAATAGAGATACATTAAAAGCAGCTATAAAAATGTATAGTGCTTGACTACTTTTTCAAATCTCCTTCCTATGGAAAAAATAAGGTCACATCTCTTTGAATGTCTAAGCGCGTCACCTTGTGGTCTAGTCGGGACATGACGCGTTAGAGTTCAAGGGGAGGTCCTAACTGTGCCAAAAGCCAACCATGATTGACAGATCCAAATTAAGAGTTGGTAACCGATGCCCAACTATATCAAGGTGCATAACTTGCAACAACAGTCTAATGGCACTTTATCATGTACTATTCAGTGATATAATTGTTACATGAAAATGCAAACCTATTTTGAAGAGTATTTTCAATCAAAATCAGTCTAATTCGGATAAAATTCCTTCCCATTACAGTTTCTCGACAAAACGAACTTTTTAATGATCCGGTAGATTACAGCAGGCATTTTAACGCCATAAAGTAACATTACATACTCGCGGTTCCATTTATACAGTAGCTATGGATCTACAGTAGGTCCATTACTACAGTTGCTGTATTTCTTATCTCGTTTGCATCACTGGGCCAACTATTCATGTCCCGAGGGCATGACTACCTGTCTAGTCCTGCTGGCATCTTGGGCCTTTTTAGAAGGGTTGTAACATTCCACCCTTCTAAAAACAAATAGACAAATTGAGAATAAATAAATTGAAAATACACCCTTAAAAGTTGGCCCTTTACCAACTATTTGGTTGGCTGATACATGATATACAGCATGTAGGATGTAAGCAAACAAACAAGAAAAAAATGGTCTAACATTGCTGTAGTCAGGCGATCATTGCAATCATGTTCTAACAGCCTTGGGGCAGATTGACACATCGTTATGGCCTTGAATCAACATTTAGGCCTTCGGAGAACAGGGAATGAACCAACAGGCCTAAAAAAAAAAAAGATAAATAACAGTTTCTCTAGCCTATTGAATCATCTTTGAGTTGCACTTTTCTTGGGATGTGACAGATTTAGACTTAAGGATTGTTACAATGCTTTTTGATTCCTTATAGAAGGGGTTATGTCCTATATCTGCATTTTCACTCTGCAGTGCTAACATATTGTTCAGTTTGTTGCATTTTCTATATTGTTAAATTGAAGATATGCTATTCTCTCCTGGGGAGAAAACGGTGACTGTTTCCACTGAACTACTGTCAGGAAGAGCTTTACCCAGTGAATAAGAATATAGATGGCTAGAAATCGTATTGTTTCTTTTTCAGGTGACTGTTTGGTAAAAATGAATATGTTCTAACAAAGTATTCCCTTTTCTCTCTCCTACTCTCCTACTCCTCCTACCTCCTTCTTGCAACGCCACAGACTTGGTTAGTACATATGCATGATGTTATCAAACTAGTATTTATAAAAACAGTTTTACCTTTTCAGTTTGTGTCTTTAGTTCCAAAACCCGGTAACGCTCCTTTAGGAGATATCTCCCATATGTCCCGTCTTGGCAATTTGAGCAATCTCAGCGATGGCAGAGCATTTCATTTAGGGATTTCTACACCTGAACCAAGTTATTTCTTCCAGTTTTCTCCCTGCCTGTCCATGAATAGGTGAGGGTCCTATTGGCTAATGTTAATGTCAATGAAAGCTAAAACCGGCCGTACTGAGGTACCCATGGGGCCTGGTACAAAGGATCCTTTCTGAGGACAGCAGAGAGGGGCAGGGTGAGATTGCCCATAACAGCTGGCTTTTGATCAGTTTTGCTTCTTTCCCTTCTCCCTGGTTTGGATAAAGATTTATAAAAGGCAAGCTGGTCTCAGAGCAGTAAAACCTCATCTCAGTTACCATTAAAAACTGGGTGGAAAAGTCTTAAACTAAAATTTTAAATTGAAAATTGTAGTCATCCAAGGCATTTCCTCATGGTTTTTATAGGTTTTTAATTTAGTTTAAGATAAATTCCCCTTTTATGAGCAACATTATATTTGATCACAATATTATATTAGTGTTTGTTTAAAAAGTTCTGGTCATAATTGAGATTGCCTCACTTTACCACAGTGATACCATGATGTTTTGCTGCATTAACAGCAGCATTTTGATGTTTTAAAGGGTTAGAACTTGAAACATTAATGTTGCATTGCATAGCAATGGACTACAAAGATTATAGTGGTAATAAGATGTTGTGTAATCTGTCCCTGGACAATTTCAGCATCTCAATGCAGATGTGTATTTGATCATTTCAAAAAATGTACATATTGCTGTGTTCGGTTTTATTTTGATTATAGTCCTGCATGAGCATGTTTTATGCGTCATTGTGATATCTGCACAGTATCAGCATTATGTTAATGCATGCCAAGTTGTGTTTGGACAATGCCTACTAATGTTGCGAATGTAAAAGAGTTGGAAGAGAAATGCTCAACAGTTGATATAGACTACACGTTAAATGACATAAGAAGCACTGAAAAGATTGAATAAATAAATCTTGTATTTATTTATCTTCTTTTCTGTTTAGGACGTACTCAAGGTGAGCACAACACTGCTGTTCTTATGTGTCATTTAGCATTTAGAGTGTGGCATATATATATATATATAATGTAAAGCATAGTTTAAGCTTGCAAAGGTAATAGACATCATTATAATGTACTAAAAGGCATAGTCTAATGAAGCTGATTGAATGGCTTGCATCCTTTCACATGTAAGGTCAAGTTTGTTTACATATACATATAATTTAAAGTAACCAGACCACCATCAAATGTAATATAGCTTCTTCCTCTTGAAACATCAACTTGATTAAGAGAGGTTTTAGTGTAGCTTAATTTAGATGCAATAACCTGCTTTTCTACAAGCATGTCCTGGCACTGATCATGTTTGTGAAGCTGTAAGCTGAGCTGTCTGCTTTGTATTTTGGTCTGACTGAGTGATTTCTCCGCTGCAGGGTCCCAGAGGAGACAAAGGACCTCGAGGTGACAGGGTGAGTTATAGTGGAACTCCTTTGCCTTTGGTGAAAAACAACAAAAAAAGTTATTCTAAATGTATTGTTTTAGTACATTTTGGAACTTTGATGTTGTTTGTACATGTTGCATCTTTGGCATTGAATTTGGTGACGTCATTTGACCTGTCAACCTCAGTAGGCCACGCCCCCTTGTTTACATGACCCACAGCCCTATATCCTCAGTGTTAACAACAGTAACAGTAATAAGAATGAATATTGCAACAATATCTATAAATTATCAGCTCTCATACTATTAAAAATATCAACCTACTTTATTGCCAAATAATTGCCAGTATTTTTTGATAGTAACAATCCTCAGCATGGCCTGTATTAAGTCCATGCATGTTTGGTGTTACATTACAACAGTTTGCAATGTAAAGTTACATTTTACAACAGATATTTAGCTTCATCCAGTTTGGAGTAGAAGCTGAAAAGTTGCAGGATGTGACCCTAGAGAACATCAAATTGAATATAATTTGCTCTATTTTCTAGCTACTCAAAAGCTGGCCATTTAACAGTAAGGTTTACTGACTGCATTATCAATCTTTTACAGGGTCCTCAAGGCCCTAACGGAAGAGATGGCAAACCTGGACTTCCTGGCCCTGCTGGCCCCCCTGGTCCCCCCGGACTCGGTGGAGTAAGTTCTTGTCTTTACTCACTAAATATCAATCTCAGCTTCACTGTGTTTGTACCAGACTGGGGTCAAATGTGTAGAATAAGCTGTATGAAAGATAGGAATTATACTTTATCATCCCCTTGTATTTTGCAAATTAAACAAAGCTGTAAATTGTAAGTTGTAAATATGTATATTTAAAGCATGCATTTGACCTGCATTTGGCACACTCTGGGATGTAGGCCAGGCTCTGAGGAGCAGTGTGGTAGTAGACTTCATGCTAATGTTTCTATTTGCTGCTGCTGTGTCAAATTGGGTGGTTGCATAAAACACATTACTATTTTATTCCATAACCTCTATTGACCTCATTACCTAAATAATGATGTCATAACACGGTGACCTTTGACCCTTTGAACTCTACCCATTTGACCCCATGACCTCTAAATAATTAAATTATGGTATTTAGGAGGGTTAATACACAACTATTACAGGGCTATTTTAATACTATTTTAAAACTACAGTTTAATGATTTTACCGCTTTGGAGTCTAGTGACTCAAAAACAATTATTATGTCCTGAAACACAACAGTGGTAAATATGCATTAATAAATATCCAACTATTGTAAATATTTGTATGTTGGCAAAGTCCTGGCTGATTATTGTAGTTATGCACATAACCTCTGAACCATTAAAATAAAATCTATTTTGTCAACATTTCAATTGCACATACAGTCTAATTGTCCTGAAATAATTATATACTAGTTATTGATTGTATATTGCATGTAAAATCACCACTAACCATTTTTGTTTGTTTTTCCTGTTTAAACAGAACTTTGCTGCTCAGTATGATGGCGCTAAGGCCCCTGATCCCGGCCCCGGACCTATGGTGAGGGGGACATACCAGCAAACAGACACACACACACACACAAATACAAACACACGCACACACCCCAAATATAATTATACCCATTACCTTTCCATTTATGGAGCCTCTGTTGGACACAGATTCTCAACCATTCATTTTTTGGTTTTTATCTTGTCCCTATCAGCCTAGCTACACATAAATAATTACAGTCCGTTGTAATATACTTACACTGAGTTAAGTCATGTTGTGTGGACCCAGTAAGACTTGGATCACAAGTCATTTCTAATTTTGCATGTATACTTAAGAATCCTGATCCAATTGCAGTCATCACAAAATGTATTACAATGATTTGAGTTATGATGTGATGATTATTGATGATTGATATTGTTCATTGAGTGATTCTTTCTCCTCTTCAGGGCATGATGGGATCTAGAGGCCCATCCGGACCTCCTGGACCCCCTGTAAGTACACACACACGCGCGCACACACACACACGCACTGCATTTTTACCATAGCACTTTTGATATCTGATCACATTGTCCTGTCAATTTTTCATAAGCTGCAAAAGCAATATATTGTTATAGTGCAGCTGCTATCTTGTTTATGTCTTGACTGATGGCTGTGTTTTGTCTTCCTTAACAGGGACCTCAGGGACACACCGGACATGCTGGTGAGCCCGGAGAGCCTGGACAGACTGTAAGATTATCCTTCATAATAATCATGATCATTCAGTGTATTATGATTAACATTGTATGTAAATAGAACGTTAGTTCTGTAGGAGCTGTTTGTTTTGGGTCGGGGTAATACAATTCAGGTCATGTAATTCCAACTTGATGATGTTGATCATTTGTCATTCTCTGTTTTATTTCCCAAGGGCCCTGTTGGTGCTCGTGGACCCCCTGGACCTGCTGGCAAAGCTGGTGAGGATGTAAGTAAACATTTGTATTCCTAAAACAATACTTTCCATGTTCTACCTCAAATGCATGAACATTATTGGAGATGTTGGAGTTTCTTGTAAGGTAAACATCACATGTTAAAGTTGTCTTTGTTGACATTCAGGGTAACAACGGCAGACCTGGCAAGCCTGGAGATAGAGGAGTCCCTGGTGCTCAGGTGAGTTATTGGCAGCAAAACAACAAACATTCTCAACTTGAGACCACACAACTTATTACCCAATTATTGTAAACCCCTCTTAGAACAACACACACATACGGGCCCAAAACAAATACACACAGACAGCAAAAATATCAAGTACGTCTTATTAATTATATCTCTTTTTAATCACCTGCAGGGTGCTCGTGGATTCCCCGGAACCCCCGGACTTCCTGGAATGAAGGGACACAGAGTGAGTGTTGACGTTCTTTGCCCTGAGTGACCTGTGCACACGCCACTACCTGTTCTGTCCTGCACAAACACCTCCTGGGAGCCAACAGCAGAAAATGTTCCAAATCAGAGGACAATGGAAGAGGAGCTAGAGTTGTGCTTTATCAAAAACATGGACTAACATTTTTTTGGAACAGCGTCCCATACTGAACACCCCTGGGAGTAACTTGTAGTGGACCACAAGCCCCTATGCTATGGACTACCCACTTACAGCACCTTCCTGTATTTTTCTTACTTCCTGTTTTCTGAGGAGTTAATTAGCAATAAGAATATGCTATATAACTCCTAGTTTACATTTTTAGTCCCCATTCGCAATAACAACCTTTGAAACACTGAAAGACTGCCTGCACCTTTCCTGCACTTTCAAATGAAAAATTGCTTCTCAGGCATGGAGCCATTGAGCAAGATTTTAACCTTTATGTGGAACCACCTTTGAGAACAGAGAACCTTGGAGTGGCAGAATGTGCCTCCCACATGAGACTTCCTATGTCTCCGCTCCCATAGGAATTCTGAATAGAGGTCCAACAAGTAAACTGCCCATAATCTCCTTGAAGGCATGGAGCATTTAGCATGGATCTCTGCCAACTCCCTTTGTCCCCAATCTGTTCTCCATTTTGTTCAATTTTAGCACAGTAGTACACCTCTATTTGGTTCTTTGGACTTCCCTGTATCCCTTGTAATCTAGTGCCTGTCATTTAATGTCTGTTGAATGTTGTAAACCAATCCTCTAATGCCTCTGCTTGTCACCTTCTCTCTGTGTTCCAGGGTTACACTGGTCTGGATGGACGCAAGGGAGAGCCCGGTACCGCTGGTGCCAAGGTAAGGGTCAACAGTCAAGACCATATCTTATGTATCAAACCAAGGTTTGCTATGTGTCCTCAAATTCACATAGGAACCAAGTTTCTCCTTAGTCACATATCAATTTCAGATTAAATCCTATTAATTAATAATTGATTTACTGTAGTTTTTAGTCCACATGTTGCTGTAGGTATGACCTTGGTTCTTAGAACTATCTCTGAAAGTATTATGGCACATATACATGCAGTTGCACACGTACCCATAGACACACACACACACACACACACACACACACACACACAATACTTACATTAGCACTTGGAATAGTCCAGCTATTCATTTGTGATTGTACTTCAGTTCTTTATCATACTCAGACTTCTCAGCCATGGTGATAATGATGACGTTATGGTTCATTATCGATGATACATCATCACCCTAACCCACTCTCTCCTGCCTCTCCCATAGGGTGAGACTGGTGCCCATGGAGCTTCTGGAAGTCCTGGACTTGCTGTAAGTGTTTGATGCTCAACATGTTAAGCAAATATTATGTTACATTGTCGTATAGACATGTAGATCGACACAAATTAGGCTTATCATTATCTTCTCAGTTCTCAGTGAATCATTACAATTATGGTAGATACTATTTTAGTCTTAGTTTTATTCTTTAATTATATCACAGTAATTATTTGATGGCAGTAAAGACACTTTCTGATCACTCCTGCTTTCTGCTTATCTTCCCTCCAGGGAGCTCGCGGTATGGCTGGTGAGAGAGGTCGTGTTGGCCCTGCTGGCCCTGCTGGTGCTCGTGGTGCTGATGGCAATGTTGGACCTGCTGGTCCTGCTGTGAGTACTGGCCTTTACCAACCCCCTTTACTTCATGAGCTCTAAAGACCCCTTGAATCTAAAGACTGATCAACTGTATCAGGGTTGTGTATTTGTATCTGATCTTTCAATGGAAAAGTCTCTGGTAACGAACGTTCTACAGGCCTAATCTGTGTTTGAGTGTTATTGCTAATGAAATGCAAGTAGTGCTTTTTTATTTCAAGTTTTTATTTCACCAAATTGTGACTGCATGTATACACTTTAAACAGGATCAGTATGTTAGACAGACTTAAAATTCTAACCTTTGACCTTTATGTAATCCCTATAATGTATATCTTGACAACATGTCTGCTGTCTATCTTCCTCTTGCTAGGGTCCTCTTGGTGCTGCTGGTCCCCCAGGTTTCCCTGGTGCTCCTGGCCCCAAGGTGAGTGTGATATCACTTCCTGTGACATTTCCTGTCCTTCAACAATAGTATTTAGAATTTTTATTTCTAACTTTTCAATAGGTTTTAAAATGATGGTTAGGGTCACAAAAGAAGACAGTTCTCATTACAATGTAGATACAGAGGTGTACATCTTTTATAGGTACATTAAAATAAAGTGCAATGTGATTAGTCTACTGCAAACATTAACCAATTGCTGTTGGCTCATTGTATAGTATCCCCAGGGGAATAAATGATGCATTTTGCAATTACATGCATGTACATCCTAATGACTTAGATGCTAAATGTGTATGAACAACAGTGTCACTCAAGTGATAAGTGAAAGACAGAGATGTTAACCAATCACTTCTAAACTATTATTTGATAACTTGTACATATACAAAACAAAATAATGTGATGATGGGGATGATGTTGATGATAGAGTGTGTAACCATGGCCGTGTCTTGTCTGTGACAGGGAGAGGTTGGAGCTGCTGGATCCAGTGGTCCATCTGGACCTCAGGGAGCTAGAGGAGAGCCCGGTGCCAATGGCGCTGTTGGCCCCGTTGGTCCCACTGTAAGTATACTAAGATGTTGTTGCCGAGACACACCAGCCACCAATTTGTCCCTTGTGACAAGGCCTAAATTAGTTATTATTTACAATTCCAGTTTTTTTTACTATGGCACAAATCACAGCACAAAGGTTTTAACAGTTTTTGCTAAACACCTTAGTGAGGGTTACATATTGTAATGCTTCAGATTTCAAATAGCACAAATGTTACATTTGAAACAGTGTGAACAATTGTACAATAATTGTAACAATGTAATAATTGCCTGGATTTTTTCAGTCTTCCATGTTTTTATGATTTGTTTTAATAAGACTCTATTTTCTTGTTCTTTCCCCATAGGGTAACCCTGGTGCCAATGGTCTGAATGGAGCCAAGGGAGCTGCTGTAAGTATAGGAGTCACAAGAGATGGATAGGTCAAGGCTCATTTAGGATCCCAAAAGGTTCAGGTCTTTGGAGATCAACAGTTAAAACGCATCTTACACACCCACAGAGCATTTCTGTTATTGATGAGGTAGTTTCAGTCAGACAAACATGATTCAGTTCGATCCCTTAGCAGCATAGAACATTTATTTTGTGAATTTATTAACAAATGAATATGAATTCTATTAAACTAATAGACACATGCTAATGACTGACTTGCGAGAATTAAGGAACATTTTCAAAAAGTGTCAAGGCAAACCCACATCAAACAAATGAATGAAGATGTATGAAGTTATGCTGTTGAGTGAGGATGTCCTGCCTGTGTTGACCTCTTCCCTTGCTGCCTGTGTCCTTTAGGGTACCCCTGGTGTTTCTGGAGCCCCTGGCTTCCCCGGACCAAGAGGAGGACCTGGACCCCAGGGTCCCCAGGGTGCTGCTGGAGCCAGAGGCTTGGCTGTGAGTACACATTAAACAGAGGCACACAAACAAGTATACTTTTCATACCGTACCATAGGCACACACACACACGCAAAGACATACGCACATCCAAATCATACACACAGAGACAGCTTTTCAATTCATCAACCCTATCTGTTTACCTCTGTCTATTTTAGGGAGATCCCGGTGTTGCTGGTATTAAGGGAGATGCTGGAGGCAAGGGAGAGCCTGTAAGTATTGATCATATCCCAATAATATTTACTTATTCCACTGTTTCATTAAAATACACTCAAATCCAAGTTGAAGACTCTGAACGCAACTTCAACCCTCTGCCAAGTGCTGTGGATTGGTTTTTCATGTGATGTCCTTCACCTTCTCAGCTTCCTTTTGTTTCTTCCCTCAGGGACACTCTGGACCTCAGGGATCCACCGGACCTCAGGGTGAGGAGGGCAAGAGAGGACCCACTGGCGAGCTTGGTGCCACCGGCCCCGCTGGAAACCGTGGAGCTAGAGTGAGTGCTGGACACTGTCTCTTTGGCGGTGGTGTCACATCCGTTCAGATCTGCGCACAGTTCCACAGTGTTCAGATTGTCTAATGCTAATGCCCTTTGCTGTGTGTCTCCTATAGGGAGCTTCTGGCACTCGTGGTATGCCCGGTGCTGAGGGAAGAACTGGCCCCATTGTAAGTATGCAAAAAACAACAAAGATTTCAGTCCACCTAAACTACATGCTTCCAATAGATGAAACCCTACATTTAAAAGACCTGCCTAACTGCATAACGATAACCATCTCTTTGTGTCTCTCTCTTAGGGCATGCCCGGTGCCCGTGGTGCCACTGGTTCAGCGGGAGCTCGTGGAGTCCCCGGAGATGCTGGTCGTGCTGGCGAGCCTGGTCTGACTGGTCCCAGAGTGAGTCCTTTGATGTTTTATACTTTTGATCGGCAAATTCTCTAACCAGCTAACCGTGAGCTAATGACTCAGTGCAGTGAGTCGTTATTAAAGTTATAGCCCAGCGTTTAAAGAGACTTCAAAGAAAGATTTATACAAAATTGAAGAAGAACAGTAAAACAGTGATTGTGTTGATGTGATGAGGAAATGAAGATCTGAAACCCTATATTTTGAGGAGAGGGAAATCTAGTGATCACTAAGTGACACCTGTAATAGATGTATCAAGGTAGCACAAATCAATAAATGTTTGACCAACATCCAATCCTCTACAGGGTCTCCCAGGAAGCCCTGGAAGCGCTGGACCCCCAGGAAAGGAGGGACCTGCTGTAAGTATACTCTACCTGAATTTTACATTGCACCATAGTTAACACACATTTTCTGTAACAGTGATGATCGTGTGTGCTCACCTGAATGGGATGTAACGGTACTTCCTGCTGTGCTGCCTGTTTCCTCCTCCAGGGTCCTGCTGGACAAGATGGCCGCAGCGGTCCTCCCGGCCCAACTGGACCTAGAGGCCAGCCCGGAAACATTGGCTTCCCCGGACCCAAGGGACCTTCTGTGAGTAGAAGGAGGACCAGGATTAGAGAGGAACAGGATTAGGAAATTAGCACCTTATTGGACCTGTATTTAGCCTAAAGAGTAATGGAAATCTCCACTGTTTTGTGGTCAAGGAGGTGGCCTAAGCTGTGTGAGGGATCAAATTGTGTGTATATTTTGTCATTATCCATAAGTGACCTCTTATACCTCTGATATTAGTCAAAAGAGAGATACCTATTTCTCATTCCAGGAATAGGACTTGCCAACTATTCCTTCTACTGTGATAGAACATATCATAAAATGATCCTAACCTGTCTGATTTAGTCTTTCTTTTTCTTTTTCTTCAGGGTGAGGCTGGCAAGCCTGGAGAGAAGGGAGCCACTGGCGCCACTGGACTGAGGGTGAGTCTCCATCACATTAACTTTAGCAAGCGTTTACAACATGCCATAGTGCGATTCATCAATTAAGCTTAATAAGGACATATAGACCAACAATATGATTTGACATGTTAAGATCCTCTCTGCCAGCTCATTGTCATTTCTCACCGTGTCTCACTGTGCGCCTGTCTCTCTCTGCTGTTTAGGGAGCCCCCGGCCCCGATGGCAACAATGGAGCCGCTGGTGCCTCTGGACCTGTTGTAAGTACCCCTACGTAGACAAGTAGTCCCGGTTGAGACTTTGTAAGCCTAAATAATCTTCTGTTTAACGGGTAGTTCCTCTATGAAACAAACAAACGACTTTGATTTGAACGATATGCCGCTGGGTTGCTAACAAACAATATACATGTTGTTAATTAGCAATGTGCCATTTTTCACATTGATAACACCCGGTCTTCTCTCTCTCTCTCTCTCTCTCTCTACAGGGTGCTACTGGAGAGAAGGGCGAGCAGGGATCTTCTGGAGCTCCTGGCTTCCAGGTTTGATTCCCTACATCTGTTATTACATTTAGTGGCAATTTAGAACATGCATAGACCAGGGACATTCCAGGCACTAGTGTTGTTTCCTTCCTGCTTGCTTATATGAGGAAAGGTAGCAAGGCTAGCTCATGTTATGTTATGTTGTTTTGTTGTCTGTAAGAATTTCAAAGTGAGGCCTGTTACAGTCAAATCTACTGTGCTGGTCAAGAAAGGAAGATTTGATGTGTCACGGGTTTTTGCTAGCTCAAGTGCTAGCTAAGTACTTAGTGATTTGACTGTTTGAATAGTTGCAGTTGTTGTGCAGTCCTCTCTTTAGGGGAATAATACAGAAGAAAATACACACCTGCTGCATTGAAAAAGGAAGTGCTCAAATCATCAGCTTTTTATTGACAGATATATCAAAGAGACTCCTAGACTCTTTTTTAGGACTAGGAGAATATTTGATAGGAATAGGAACATATTTGATACCCATTACATAAAATTTGGAATATATTTTTCATGATAGTAGTGCTTAAATGTTGTTGGTTGATATCCGCAGGGTCTGCCTGGCCCCGCTGGACCTGCTGGAGAGGCTGGCAAGCCTGGAGACAGAGTAAGTAGCCTCCCCCCACACACACACACACACATACCAAAGTCAAAAATGTTTTACAGTAAAATCAGAGATCTTAGATTTTCTTTTCATTTTTGGAAAATGAACAGTATTAATGATGAACTGGCATCTCTAACTAATCTTGTATGTCTCTATAGGGTATCACTGGAGATCAGGGACTTGCTGGACCTGCTGGTGTCAAGGTAAGGTCAAGATCCACCTGTTAAACTGCATCTCTTTCTTTGGTTTCCAGAACACATACATGAGTACATCTTATTCCCACCCATACACGTTATGTAAAGATCCCATTCAATGCAAGATAAAATGTCTATCAAGATTGAGTAGGCTTTGGTTCCATCTGCAGTACGCAGACAATGTATGTACATAGCCTCCAACACTCCTTTATTTAAATATATAAATATATATAAGAGTCTCCATGGGTTTTCAACCCCTTTCAATAGCTTTTTATAGAACAAAATTTAAAATTTTCATTAAAAAAAGCAACTGAATATTGGCATTTATGCAATTATTTTAAATCGCAACATATACAAATGTAATCAGTTTTCCACTCACTGCCTTTCTCTGTGTTTTTTCCCAGGGAGAGCGCGGTAACCCCGGCTCTGCTGGATCTGCTGGATCCCAGGGACCCATTGGAGCCCGTGGACCCGCTGGAACTCCTGGCCCCGATGGTGGCAAGGTGAGATTTGCTGGTCTTGTGACTGTAGCCAGTAGCAGCTACAGGTATAACTTAAAAATATAAAGTACTCACCAAGGTACTGATAGACTGCAATGGAGAAGGTATTGTGCACATTAAATGTAGTTTATTGATATCAGATCTGTGCCATATCAATTCTAGAACTCTAGCAACACATGTAACTCAAGGCAATATATTGCAACAATTGATCATACTTAAGACAACCTCAATAAGTTAATGCCACATTTATATTATTGCTTATTGTTACTATTGAGTTTGTTGGTAAAGAACAACGTAACATTGTTGGATTACCAAGAGGAAGCATAACTTGATGTTTCTGTTTCCAGGGAGAGCCTGGTGCTGTTGGAGTTGCTGGTTCCCCTGGACACCAAGGCCCTGGTGGTATGCCCGGCGAGCGCGGTGCTGGTGGCACTCCTGGAGCTAAGGGAGAGAAGGTACGTGACCAAAATATACTACCTGCGATAACGACAGAAGTCTATCCTACAGACTTGCAGTATGGCAGGTGCCATGGAAACTAAGTTCCTACTGCTGCAGTATACAACATACACTGAGTTGTCATCCATAACCATTTCTCTTTTGATGTAGCTCTTTTTGCCTTCATTCTGTGATGGTGTGAGCTCGAACAACGTTCTACTGTGTCAGATTTAAAAACCTAAACGCATTGTCACATCCTCACTAAACAAACCAAGATAACTTTCCATTGACGAGAATCTTTCCCTTCTTTCTGTCTCTCTGTCTCCCTCTCTGTCTCCCTCTCTCCTATAGGGAGAGGCTGGCCACAGAGGACCTGACGGCAATGTTGGAAGAGATGGTGCTCGTGTAAGTTAATTTCTCCACTCCTCCTTTATACACTATTTAGAAAGACATATACCCATTCTACACAGTATTTTGATTGTACCAAGCAGAACATGGGTTCAAATGTTCAAATGTAATCTCCTCTCTCTTTCTAGGGTATGCCCGGACCCGGTGGACCCCCTGGACCCGCTGGTGCCAATGGTGACAAGGTAAGTAGATGCTAGCTGCATCAATTATCCACCACATAACAATCAGATAATCATCAGAAACAACTGAAGGTTGTTTTAGAATGTCAGGTGTCACAGACAAAATGTCTGGGCATTTGTGAGACTTAAAAATGAACTAAATTAACTTCACCTAAGATGGTGGAGAAACGTCCCAACCAGTGATCTATAATACAGAATCATCGTCATTTTGTTGTTGTTGTTTGTTTGGGTTTTTTGGTACCTGTCATTGTCATAGATTCACTTCCTTTTTAAACATGGCCACTGTTCATACTCAGACCTCCACCCCTTTTTTAGCGGAAATTGCAAAACCCCAATCGACCATGTATCTATAGGTCAAGCCTCAGCACCACCACCTACTGGCTATTAAGTAGTATTACATCAACAGCTCAGCTACTGCTGCTAACAATAGCAATGTATAAATGCAGCAAACAAATGGACAACTTAAACACATGTTGAATCTTTTCAGTGCAATATTTTAAGTGAATAATGAATTATAAAAATTAGAATTCAATATTGATAAATAATAGCTCCAGCTGTCTTGGCTGCTCATGGGCAGTTGGCCTTTGGAGACAACTGATGGACACAAACATGTAACAGTGACAATGACACTGACATTTACATGCCATGGCTACCAGTAAGACAGAAGATTCAAATTAGTCTTTGAAATATCCACATCATGCAGCTGATGAAGTTTTGAAATTAAATTTAGACTGTAGATGATAACGGATCATCAATGGTTAAAAAAAGTAAATGTAATAAAGATGATTAGCTCTTTTCAATAACTGCTCATACATATGGATGGATGGCTGGATCAATGGACAATACAATTTCCGCTCCATGTCGAGCCAATGGAACTCTAATGACTCAGCATTGGTGTTTCATTCTCTGATGATCCTCCATCATTGTTTCCTCCTCCAGGGAGAGACCGGTGCCTTCGGACCTTCTGGCCCCGCTGGTCCCCGTGGAGCCTCTGTAAGTAGCCAAATATCACCTGTTATCTTGTTTGTCTTTTCCAACCTTAATAATTCATGGCCTTATGAACACTATATGATACTTTTATGTGTCATATGGCATTATTATGTTGAAATAAACTCTGTGTCTGCTGCCTGTTCCCTTCAGGGAGAGCGTGGAGAGGTTGGACCTGCTGGAGCCCCCGGATTCGCTGGACCCCCTGTAAGTCCGTAGCACACCATCTAACAGTACAATATATAGTGCCAGGATACCGGTACGACATATGCACTTACATGGTGCAATTAGTGCCACCACCACTTTCTTCAACACACACACATATACTGACCCAGCCCCATTGTTGTCCCTTCCTACAGGGCGCTGATGGTCAGCCTGGAGCAAGAGGAGATCGCGGCCCTGCTGGTGGAAAGGGAGATGTCGGCCCTGCTGGCCTTGCTGGACCCGCTGGCCAGTCTGGACCTGCTGTGAGTACCATTCACACTGGATACACAACCTCATGCACAAACACAAACACTTGCTGGGATTTGAAATGGTAGACTTACTGTTTGGTTTAAGAGATTTATCAGATATCATGCTATCAGATATTAGACATCAGATAATACGTAGCTTTAAAGTAGGATTGGGATAGCATTAGCCATGCATTAACATTGCCTTGAAATTATATTAGCATTGGGGTCTCAGTGAAAAGGCGTTGATGGGACATGAGTTATGAGAGGTGATTAGAAATTAGATAACATTTGAACTGGGATATCGTATCATGAAGTTGCCTGACCTGAATTGTCTTTCTTTGTTTACCTAGGGCCCATCCGGCCCTGCTGGTGCCCCTGGAGCTCGTGGTGACAATGGACCTTCTGTAAGAACTGAAAAACAACTACACATATAAACAGAAAGATGTTGGCATACACAAACACAGACTTTCACACACATAAGATGGCATGTACAGGAAAGAAATGCCCCTTTTCTTCTTCATGCTGTCCCAGATGCCAAGCTGTCCCTTTTACACCCTGTACAAGTTACCAAAACATCATCCAATCATCTGAATTGGAGCTGAGTAGAATATTAGAACATGATATATTCTATGCTTTAGTTTCGGGAAAGATCAGACCTTTCCTTTCTTATAACCATAATTATCATTTGAATGGATTATTCTTTTCTTTAACCTTGACTTACATAAGGGCACCCTAAAGGGACAGACTGGAATGAGCCAGTCACCAGTTTGAGGGGGTGTGTAGGCCTTAATAGGTCTCTTTACATTATTCTATGTCAGTATTAAGGGCACTTTTAGAATAATGTAAGTTGCAGTAATATTATTCCCTGGACTCTGACTTAATAATTTAGTCCAAAAGCCACAGGGACATTTTTGGTATTATTTACCTTGTTGTAAAACGCTTGTTTTTTGCACAAATGTTGTGCAATACAAATTAACTTAACAAATTAACTATTATTATTGTAAAAAAAAACAACTGTTCAGTAGGATAGCTTAAATAGCGTATGAAAACCTTAGCCTTTCTCTGTATCACCACTAACCAAAAGGTAGTTTTGTTTTTATTATTTTTAAACCCTGTCCTTGGGGCATCTACTGGGGCATCTGACACAACGTTGGACATGCAAACATTCCCACACGCACACATACACACACAGATGCACATGGACCTGATGACCTCTATATAATCTGTGACTGTGTGTGTTTCTCTTGTCAGGGTCTGACTGGTTTCCCTGGTGCTGCTGGCAGAGTTGGAGCTGGTGGTCCTGCTGTGAGTATTGATTTCATATTTGCAGTGATCAATGAACATATACACACACACATGCGCAGACACACATACGCTCAATCAAGTTACATTGCTCCATCACATCACAGTATATTGACATAAGTCACCTAAATATAAGTCAACATCAATAAGATGATCATTTTATCTTCATCATTTGTCATCAGCTTGAAAAATGATGAACACACACACCTTGTACATTATATCGCCCAGCCAACAAACAGTCACACACATTTACTAACACACACCTGCATACACACAAAGCTACCCCTGTTATATTGTATGTGAATCGCTGTTCCTCCTGTTCCCTGTCACAGGGTATTGTCGGCCCCCCTGGCTCTGCTGGTCCCGCTGGCAAGGATGGTCCCCGTGGACCCCGTGGTGATTCTGGACCTGGCGGTCCCTCTGGAGAGCAGGGTATGGTTGGACCTGCCGGTCTGGCTGGAGAGAAGGGACCTTCCGGAGAGTCCGGTCCCGCTGTAAGTCACAAATCATTCAAAATAAAGATAAAAGCAAACAATTTCCCAACAGTAAAAAGAAAAAAAGTTTAATATTTCTGCCTGATGCCGGTAGACCTCTGGGTCGTCACCCCTAACTGACTGTCTTGTGCTGTGTATGTGTGTTTAGGGTGCTCCTGGTACCCCTGGACCTCAGGGTCAGCTTGGATCTCAGGGATTCGTTGGTCTGCCTGGTCCTAGAGGAGATCGTGGTGTTCCTGGTGGTGCTGGTGGTTTGGTATGTATAAACTGATACTGAAATGACTTTAAAATAGCCCTACTGCACTCATATAGGTTTTACGTATTGTGACCATTCTAGAACCAGCTTTTACAAATGTTCCATTCTTTTTATTTGCAGAGATAAAAAGCCTGGACATTGTCATATTCAATATATCAAACATGCATGCATATCCATTCTGGATTGTCCCCAACAGTTTCACTGGCAGTTGCAAGCCTTTTAGCTGCTTGTATTAACAAGGAATTTAAAACATTGCCCAAAATTAATAGAATAAATATAATTTTTAGTTATTGTACCCATGTTTAAATGCACCAAAGTTCCACAGTACCTTATTTACACATACTGTACTGTACACATTTGGTTGAGAGCATACCACATTGACAAAAATAATATAGATATTAATGTTAAACGGATATATATGTGGTCATGCACCATGCATATTGAAGTGATTCACTTGGGCTCAAGTGAATTACCGTTCTATAAAGTCACTGTATTTGACCCAGTGATCTTCTGTTCCCCATCACAGGGAGAGCCTGGTAGAGGCGGACCCGCTGGTGCCCCCGGCGCCCGTGGACCTTCTGGCAACATTGGCATGCCCGGTATGACTGGACCCCAGGGAGAGGCTGGACGTGAGGTGAGGATTGACTATGCCAACCAGCAGCATCACCTATAATGACTATATAATATAATACCTATAATGATCTTTAATATCCCTGTGTTACCTAGAGGGAGCTTTAGGGCCCGGGTCTTGTATTTGTCTACGCAGTCAAGGTGAAGAAGAGATATCTTAGGTGTATAACATTATCCTGGGAGTAAATGTAACTTAATTCACAGAGTCTTGATGCCTCCTTATGTTGAGGAAGCCACATTGAGGCAATCGTACACCTACCTGAGACAGTACCCGGATTATAACGTTGCTATAGTAACTGTTGTGCTAACTCTAATCTTGTGTGCCGTTCATAGGGTAGCCCTGGTAACGATGGACCCCCTGGCCGTCCCGGTGTTGCTGGATTCAAGGTACCTTTCATGTTTTTCTTTTTGTATGCAAAACACACATTGGTATACACACACACATACATACACATTTATAGGCTGCCTGAAGTGTCCAGTAAAACAAATCTTTGCTACAGTTACATGGATGTAAAATAGGACATCATCATGCACACATACACACACACGCACACACACACACCTGCTGTGTCCTGACCTGCGCCTCCATACTTGCAGGGAGACCGTGGTGAGCCTGGTTCCTCTGGTGCCATGGGACTCGCTGGAGCTCCTGGACCTGCTGGACCCACCGGAGCCTCTGGCAGACCTGGAAACCGTGGAGAGTCTGTAAGTTTCAATGCCAACCAGCAAAGTATGGATCATCAGAGAATCAGCAAGATCTTCTTCGTTCCAATGACCATTTACAAACCAGTAACATTTGCGTGGTACATAATGTTAAGAGGAAGATATTGAGATATGCATAAAGTTTGTTTACACATTCTCTTCATAATGGCACTTTTATAGTGCGTATTTCTTTAGCCTATTGACATGTTTGTCAGAAAAATATGTTTTACGATCAGTTGTTTTATTTTTCATGCGTTCTCGTCTTTCCTTCCCTGTAGGGCCCAGGAGGTGCCGCTGGTGCCCTCGGACCCGCTGGAGCAAGAGGTGCCCCTGTAAGTACAGTAGCATACAAATAAACAAGCATGCAATCATTTAAATAGCAATGCAGCATAGGGGCCAATTAACTAATCTGAAAGACTCCAAATCAATGGAATCTATTGAAGTCCTGTTACATATAAAGTCTAGATTGCGCACGTGGATCGTAGCGTGCTGTTGTAGCGAGACGATGTCCCTGACTGTGTGAATGTGTGTATTACAGGGACCCGCTGGACCCCGCGGTGAGAAGGGAGTTGCCGGAGAGAAGGGAGATAGAGGCATGAAGGGTCTGCGTGGACACGCCGGTCTCCAGGGAATGCCCGGACCATCTGTGAGTGATTACACACACTTAGATTATTATACACCACCCACTGAACCCGCTGAACCTGCCGCAGCGTGTTATACATATCATAACGGGGTTAACTGGGGTTGAAGATGTTGGATTTGTAATGGCACTAAGCTTAATTTGTATTACTATTTCATACATAGTCCAGCAGTCATTGCGCGCACTGCCTCTGCTACCGTACTCTCGCGTTGGTGTAGGAATACAGGGACAATCCCATGAACACTGTTTAAAGGGAAACGTCTGTTAGTGGTCTTGTGTCACTAGTTGATGTGGTTCTTCTCCCCACAGGGACCTTCTGGTGACTCTGGATCTGCTGGACCCTCTGGACCTTCTGGACCTAGAGTGAGTAAAAGAAAACTCCATTACCCACAATGCACCAACCACTTCCTGGTCATTTCACTCGTATTAAGAGATGCTCCCATCCAAGTCTTGAGCGAAAATAGCAAAACATATTCCTGGTCAGCAGAGCAACATCTCTACACCTCAGCAGAGATTCTGGGGATGTTTGACTATACAATGTTGAACCACACCTATTAATAAACCTGTACACACACCTTATCCAATCTAGACAGAACATAGATATATATCCCCAACTTTTCTCTACTGTATTCTGTACCACCTATGATCACTAAAAGACCTACAGCGGACATACATTATTTCTGTATGTAGACCACTGTTTGACTGTTCCTTGCTTCATGGTCACCTCTTTAGGGACCTGCTGGACCCCACGGACCCCCTGGCAAAGATGGTAGAGCTGGTGCCCATGGAACTATTGGTGCTCCTGGTGCTCGTGGACCCAATGGATATGTTGGACCCGCTGTGAGTACATCCACATTGTCTTCATCTCTTTACACACCAGAACACTGAGTTTAAATAAATAAAGTATCATAAGTTTCATCCAGTTTCATTATCTTGTACTACTCTCCAGTGTTTTTCATTGTACTAAGAACTCATTGTTGTTTTTAATATCAGTATAATTCATATAAACTTTGTAAAACAATTTTGAAAATAAGGCAGGCTATTGGCAAAACACATGACCATGTGTCTTGAATATCAAGATTCACCTGCAACAATGAAGTGTATACCAATCCACTTCCTTACCTTACCTGTGTCAATGACCTCAGGGTCCCCCTGGATCTCCCGGTCTTCCCGGACCTCCCGGCCCTGCTGGTGGCGGATATGACGTCTCTGGTGGATATGATGAGTACAGAGCTGACCAGCCCGCCCTGAGAGCCAAGGACTACGAGGTTGATGCCACCATCAAGTCCCTCAACACTCAGATCGACAACCTGCTCACCCCCGAGGGATCCAGGAAGAACCCTGCCCGCACCTGCCGTGACATCAGACTCAGCCACCCCGAGTGGAGCAACGGTAAGATGAGCACACTTCTGGTCTTTTAACAGTGGAACCTGGAACATTGATGAAGTTTAGATTTCTCTCTGAGCTGTCATACGTCGTCATACTTACATTTCTTCATACTCTATTTCCATTCTGTCTTTCCCTGTAGGATTCTACTGGATTGACCCCAACCAGGGATGCACCATGGATGCCATCAAGGTCTTCTGTGACTTCTCCACCCGCGAGACCTGCATCCACCCCCACCCTGAGAGCATTGCCCGCAAGAACTGGTTCAGAAGCACCCAGGGCAAGAAGCACGTCTGGTTCGGAGAGACCATCAACGGCGGTACTGAGGTGAGCCACAATAGACAAGGAGCAGTTTCTTATTCCAGGGGTATGATTGGGCCGATCTACAAACACCATTCAGAATCTACTCTATTTGAATCAAAAAGGTTTTTTAGATCTAATCTAGATTACACCATAAATAACCACAAACCCTAGATAACACCATAAAATATATTCCTCTGGTTTGCTGAGGTTTCTTTCTGTTTAGTTCAATTCAATATAACTTCATAAATATTTATGATATCAGTTGTTGGGTTTGAACTTGAACTTAAATACCCCCAAGGCCAAGCAAATTACATTTTGTGTAAAAAAACAAATAACAAACCCAATATCCCTAGATTCGATTCGATTGAATGTTATTATTCCCCTTCAGGAAAACGAGGTACATCTGTACTCCTACTGTAGCCAGTTGTTCAATCTCTTAACATTGACTTTTTTTCTGCCTTCCAGTTCGCCTACAACGATGAGACCCTCAGCCCCCAGAGCATGGCCACCCAGCTGGCTTTCATGCGCCTGCTGTCCAACCAGGCTAGCCAGAACATCACCTACCACTGCAAGAACAGCGTGGCCTACATGGACGGCGAGAGCGGCAACCTGAAGAAGGCCGTGCTGCTCCAGGGCTCCAACGATGTGGAGCTGAGGGCCGAGGGAAACAGTCGCTTTACCTTCTCCGTGCTGGAGGATGGCTGCACTGTGAGTGGCACTTTGCTTCTTAACCCTGTCTCCTTTGGTCATTTATCTGTTATCTGGTTTCGTTCTTCTTCGTGGGGAAGATGATTCTGTGTTCTGATCCAGTACATGTTTTTGTATATTACTGACATGAGGATAGTAGTCCAGCTATATATTGCAGTGGGTAGATATGGATATTGATATGAACTTATTATTTGGCAGATACAGAACGTGACATATCGTAGTGAACACTGCTTAAAATGTGTAAATAAAGACTATCCCTGTCCAGTGTAGGAGAAATCTGAAAGAAGTTGCAGTTGCATAAATTCATTTTATTTCTTTGAACTATCTGGCTAGGTAAAATTGAGCCCCTCCTGAGAGCTAGTGTGTTTACTCACTTGCTCCCATGGAAGATGACTTACCTCTGTGTCCGAGTTGTGTGATATCTATTGTTTTCATACAGTGTAATATTCTGAACCACGGTCTCTCCCTTTGTTCCTCTACCACTGCAGAGACACACTGGTGAATGGAGCAAGACAGTGATTGAGTACAGAACGAATAAACCATCTCGCCTGCCCATCCTCGACATTGCACCTTTGGACATTGGTGGAGCTGATCAGGAGTTTGGTTTGGACATTGGCCCAGTCTGTTTCAAATAAATAGACTCATGATAAATTAACACCAAAAAAGAGAGAAAGAAAGAAAAAAAGAAATCTCTGCCCTTCTTTCTGTGTTGTTTTTTATACTGAATGCTGATTTCTCTCTGCACATCCACTTGCTTAAGCTGGGCAACTATTGGAACGGACTGAACGGACTGAACGGAGCGTTTGTGCAATGCAAATTAATACAGCAACCCAAAGGGACGCGGGAAAACACCTTGTTGTGGGACATCATGTCATCATTTTGTAAAAAATAAAAGAAGTGTAATAAAAACGCTGAAAGTATGCATCACTTTGTGGTCTTTGTATATCTTCCAAAGAGGAGGTTTAAAACCACAATTTCCACGAAAAAAAGGTTTAAACTACCTCATGCCTGTACTTTAAGAAAATACTATTGACAAAACCTGGGTCCACACAGATGTTGTAAGTTCTAAGGCTTCAAGCTCTCTCCCGTATCAGAAGGTGCTCAATTACTTGAAGCAGAGATCTATGGTGCTATTATGCAGCTGTGGAGCAAACCACTTTATCACTGTATTACTTTGTATTGACCTTTGAGGAGTCCTGCACAGGTCCCCCGATACTACCCCATTTTAAGCAGGTGGAATGTTCCTAAATCTGATGTCTGACTGGTTTTGTTTCTTTTTTTCTTTTTTGTTTTGTGTAGAAGGTTTTTTTTTTTTTTTGTTCAGACTTTTTACTCTTCAAGTCCCGCACCCAGTGTTCAAACTAACAGCACATATTTCATCCAATTCTGAATGGTTTTTTTAGGCGGCCTCTCTCTCAAAAAAAACGACACCACAAAGTTTATTGTACCTATTTTGTATATGTGAGATGTTTAAATAAATTGTGAAAAAGTTCTGAAATAAAGCATGTCCAATGTTCCAAAACACACTATTCAGTGACTTAAGTGCTTTTGTGTTTTGATGACACCATCAAATTAAGTTGCAGTATACCAACTGTCACTGTTTTTTGGTTATAGCCTGAGGCTTGGCTGATGATTTACATATCAACTTTGAGCAAAACATCTTCCAGTTGTTTTGTCTTTCCCTTTTCCTGCTCTTAAACGGCAGATCAAATATTATGTACAGTAATATTTCTGTTTACACTGTCCATGCCAATGTCTGATTACTAACTTACATTGTTTCTTGTAAATATACATCCTCTGATATTGCTTTTCCTTGCATAATACAGCTTTTGCATCCAAATAAATTGGTGTGATTTGGATCAAGGCTTGAATTTCAGTGATGCATGCATGTAGGTATTTGTTAGGCATTCATACAGTTTCTAAGAAATAACAATGATTTGGCAAGCAGCCTCTCCGATTTGGAGAATTCATGTGTACAGTGTGTTGAGGGAACAACATTCAAATGTGGTCAAATGACAGGGAATATAAATGGATGGAATATTGTGCTGAGGGACTCAGGCCAGCGTCTAACATAGGCAATGGATCATGTACAGTATGCTTGATGAGAACCGTGATTTATTTGTCATCCCCAATATTAATAAGCAGTACCATTGAGGTGAAATGTGGGTCACACTTCACAAAAGTGAAGAAAGAAAGAACCAAAAAACATAAAAGGGAAATTTTTGCTGTTCCCATTTTGTAAAAAAAAGCACAATTTATCTTGTTGATTGTGGCAATGTTTTAAAAATGTCCTCTCTCACTTAAAGTTTCCCTCATATTTGAGTCTGTAGGAGCAATTGTGATGAAGAGGTGCACACCAAAGTTTATTTGAATCATAAAATGATAAATACTCATCAAAATATGCAGATACTAGAAAAGTCAGAATCTGGCAATGTCAGTGCTCCTGTATGTGACACTGACCCTACAAGGCAGGAACCAAAACAAAAAGTAGTCAATTTTTTTAAACTATTACACTATTAAAGTAGCATAACACTATTTTACCGTGTGCTGATTAGTCTTTATCTTTTATTAGGTAAGCGTCAGACACTTTCTCCTACAGTGCCCTTGTGTGCCCTTGTTAGTTGCTCTAACCCTAACCCTTGTGTGCAGCTAAGCCTAGATAGTGGTAACCATTTCAAAATGAGTCAAATAGTTTTCGTTGTCTTGCCTTACTCTTGAATTTATCTAAGTCAGAGCAAATACTTTCCCTAAACCCTAGAGGGCAGTATAGTTGCATGAATTTTTTTTTCAACTTTTTTTTATTTATCCAGACAGTTTGCTTAGCATGTCTTTTTTTCCAGCAACACCCAGTTTTACATTCACACTTGGGGCTTCCCAGTACAACTGCTGTCTTCTCTTGCTGACCACTACGCAGTCCAACTTCAAAGGTTCAGTGCCTTGCTCAAAGGCACAACCATAGTAGTTTTTCAGGAAACTGAGTCTTTATTCACTCATTCATTTTCCCTGCCCAGATTTTCTGTCCAGCCCTTCATACAAATAACCTTTTAAACGCGGGCCGACTTCTCTAACCTCCAGACTAATCCCATTTGCAAGTAATTTTACTGAGACACAAGTTGAGAAGATACAAATCTAGCCCCATAAAGGTAGAGTAACTTGAAGTTCTGCTCAACAAGAGTACGTTCTTATGCACATAAGTGAATTAAAATTTAAATAAAAAGTTCAGATTGGGTCTTTAAGGGGGAACCACACACAAAAATAACTTTTTTATTTAATGTATTGAATATTGATTTTTGTCGATATCGCCACATTTCTGTATTGTTTCATACAAAATTGGTTGTAAATCTATATAGAGACTGACATCTATGAGTTGAAAGCATGCTACTGCAGTTGAATTTTGTGAATGGCTGATCTTGGTACCCTCTGACGTATGGTACCCTGTTAGGTTACAGATGCAAGCCTCACTATTGGCTGTGTTGAGGGATTTGGTTACGCCTACATTTAAAATATACAAACATGTCAGATTGCGGAGAAGTCATTGTGTGAGATGGCCGAGGGTGATTGTTGAGCAACATGGTAAACAAGTCAGTGATTGCAGAGGGGGCGAACATGAGGGGGGTGTATTAGCTCACTCACTAGCTCAGCCCCTATAAGGTGCAGAGATCAGCGCAAACTGGGTGTGTGGTTACCCTTTAATGATCTTGTCAAGAGTACCACAGACATTATGCTAACTAGGCTAAGATTTTCTACATAATATCAAGACTTTGAAGTTTGAATTCTAAACAATTATCCATGGCAGCTAAAAAAATATCTTTTGTTGGACCCTTCTCTTCTGATCCTCCCAACTATGCAACTACGCCCCAGGGAGCATAAGGACCTGCTCTCTATTTATGTATGTAAGTGTGTCTGTGTGTCTGTGTAAACTTTGCTTATACTGAGACCAGGTCATTTCACAATACACCTATATTTAAACACACACATTTGAGTAGATAGAAATTAGGATTTTAAACATAATAATAAGTAGACATGATACAAATTACATTGCAGCACATCTAAAAATTAAATGAAAGCAAAATACAAGTAATCATGTATAAAAGACTTTGGTAAGAGCATTGCATTAAGCTGGTCAAATAGTACAATATGCAGTTGTCAGTTACCATATCTACATTATATCTATTTCTATAACATGTAAGAGTACATTGTCCAATGCCCAAAGTCCAATGCAGTTTGAGAGAGCTGGTATGCAGGTGGCCAATGGGTGAAGGCAACTGGCAAGAGAAAGAAACAGTTTAGGAGGTGGATTGGTGGATTTTGGTCTTGATTGACCAAAGCCAAAAGTGACACTATGACATTCTGGTACAGTAACAACTTTGTCAAAAAATATCTTGATGGTGTATTCAAATAGGAAGTTGCAAGATCAAATAACTTGGTCTCAATAATCTTGTGTTCAAACCCAAGAGAGATTCTAGTAGTAAAAATCATTATGGGACAGCAGTAAGCTTAAATACTCAATCCTATGGATATGGCTGAGGTCATTATTTGTTTGCCACACACCAACAGCACAACAATGTAAGGCTTTCTTAAAGGTTGTGCTTTATTTGATCAAATCTAGAATTACACAATGGGACCAGTGGCAATTTTAGAAGTGGCTCTTTCTTTGCTATCTCTGATAGGTCTCCAAGGATACTTTTACTATGCAAAAAAGCCCAGCAGTACTTGTCCTGCATACGTATGTGTAGGCAAAAATATCTTGCTCTGCTTTTGAGACAGGTTCTCAAACGTCAAAATTAGGCTACCTACTGTATAGGCTATATATTGAAACTTCACTTGTCACAAAGGGTTCAGGAAAACGTGGGCGGGAAGGCACAGTCGCTACGCCTTCTTTCTCTTGTTAAACTACCGAACAACAAATACTGATGTGATTGCAAGACTCGCACATCAAATACTCGTTAAAACCGGAAGACACGGGGGAACCGGAGGAACCTAAGAATCTGATCAAACATATATGATGACAGCTGTCCCCTACCTCGGTGAACAAGAAGAGAGTGCTTGTCTAATTTATACTATTTAAATCGTGATGCATTTGCATCTCTTTTAGGTGTGCTCCTGCAAATTTCTCCTCCTCCTCCTCTACCTCCTCTACCTCCTCAATGATGGACGAGGAAATGCAAGCGCGCGACCGAGACGACGGTGCGCGGGGACTGAGCTGCACGACTGCAGCAGCAGCAGATAGCGGGGGCGTGGACGCGCTGTCGGCGCGCACAGCTCCGGACCTCTCCGCTGCATCCCGTCCATCTGCTGGTTGTCATGGAGGAGCAAAGATGGCGGTCCTGGCCTATAGCCTAGGCAAACGAGAAATAAATCATTATTTCACCATTAAAAATGCCAAGTTAATATCTCTGGCTCTAGTCCTCTTGCTCCTTCTGTTCCACACGGTTTCGCGGTATTACGGGGGTAAGTGCTCTTAAGTTGATATAACATTACTGGCGAGAAAGGCAGAGGACCACTTGCACACAGATGGCTAACGTTAGCTAGCTAATTGTTTGTATCTGCTGCTACTTTGCGGGTTTCTGTCATGCCGTTATCTACCTTTCAGCCAGAGGCGAAAGAGACTTGCAGGTTACAAGCCTTACATATAAGGCAGGCGAATACATTGGTCGAATATACGTCAATTAGTTAGCAAATGTACTTAGGCTGGCTTTGTCTATCTATAGTGGCTAGCATGTTAGCTGACTTTAGCTGACGTTGTGTATGTGTTTACATTTCCCCATCAGCTTGGTTACTGGCGTGGAGCCTGGCGTGTCAGAGATATATGCACTATTCAACTAAGAGATTTTCTTATTTTATACTGTTGAACGTTACCAATATCCGGAGCTTTCTTTCTCTCTTATCAGCTTACGTTAGTTTGTCGGGTTGACATTGACTGTAGGAGGGACATGCACACCGCACACACTTATTTTTATGTGTGATAAATAACGATACAGTGATTGTTCTTGCCACCCATTAAATTGATAACACCGTGCCCACCAGCTAAGTTATAAAGAACGATCTTGCCATGGCATACAGCCGCCTCCCTGATGGTTTGCATGCAGTGTATTTTGTTTATGAAAAGGCGTATGATACAGAGAACTGTGCACACACTGAGTGCAGCTGCACTCGTCTGGCATGTGATGACATTAGATGCCCCGTTCACTCACCAGCCAGTCGAGCCTTCATCTTTGTCTGTTTGCATGTATTTATTAATTTGCAGATGTTCTATTCATTTCTCACACGGATGAATAGCTGGGGAGATTTATGCTTGAGCTGAGATGTTGATGGCTTCATTTTTTTGTACTGTGCTATATAACAGAGCATTGTTTACTAGTCCTTTCACAGTACTGAAAGAAATGCCACGCTACTATTGAGGCTGCAGGTTTCACTCAGCAACACTCAGAAAGAAAACGATGGCGGTGGGGTTTTGTTTGGCCTTACTGGTAGGTTCTCTGTTTTTTGCCTCCAGGCGGAGACACATGTGAATGGCTGCTGTCCAGTGGACGCTACTTGGGGGAGAACGTATGGCAGCCGTACGGCTGCATGATGCACAAATACAAAAGCATGTGAGTCACACACACCAGAGGCTATGTGTATGTTTGAGACAAAGAAGCAAGTGTGCAAGAGAAATACAAGAGGTGTTTGGGTATGGTGGGGGAAGGGTTGCTTAATGAGCCAAAAAGCCTATTGAGCAGATTATATCACAGATGGACATGTCATGAAGTCCAAGTTTAATTATAGAATACAATGAACCACCACAATACACAAATCTTTGCCATCTGCAGTGTATGTTAGAACGATAACTTATCACATTCTTGACATTGATTTTTCTTCCACAGTGAAGCCAAAACCTGCCTTGCTGAAAAGAGGGTGGCCTTTGTCGGTGACTCCCGAATCAGGCAGCTATTCTACTCCTTCATCAAAATTATCGACCCAGACCAAAGGGAAGATGGAAACAAGGTAACTTTGGCATTGGTGGACATTTTACTGCACCAATAAGCAAAGTTCATATCAAGAAAATTGCGTAAAGAAGCAGTGTCAACTCGTGAATTTTGTAGAAAGAAGAAGTAGAAAGCGGGAAAATTATGTAGACAGACATGACCTCAGTGGTCTGATCTCGGATGCGTGATTGGGTGGGAAAGAGGAACACTCTCTGACTGACTGACTTTCTCTGTCTCTCTCTTTCCCCATGTGATGTCTGCAGCATGAGGACATTCCCTTTGAAGATGAGAGCTCCTCTGTTAATGTGGTGAGCTATTCCTGGATGTCTTTGTCATTTCATCTTGTCAATCTTGTTTTCAAGCCCACATAATTCCAGAAATAAATAGTGGTTTCACCTAGGATTCTAAACTTATTCCTTTATAGTCCTTATTCCTGTTTTTTTGGAGAGTTGGAATGTTCTGTGTCTAACAAAAACATGTGTTCTGATAAGTTTAAAAAAAAAAAAAAAAAAACGGCTTCTTGTTTGCATGTAGGACTTTCTGTGGTATCCGGAGGCAAATAACTCGATGAAAGAGCGCCTGATATCATGGACACAGGTGAGCGTAGATGGTTATAGAGTTTTTATTAATCATATGTCAAAGGAGGAGGTCTCATAACACTCCATTGCCATGCTGGTTGAATTTGCTGGCTATAGATGTGCTTTTCTCACTGCCACGTTTCTAATGTGTTACAGGAGCTATCTCCAAAACCAGATGTAGTTGTCCTCGGAGCTGCCACAGTAAGTCGTTCATAGATCATCCAATGAAAGACCAATATGAGGTGGCTGCTGAGTAGTGTTGATTAATTCTATCTCTTCCCCACAGTGGTCCATCAAGCTGCACAGCGGCAGTAGTGAGACCCTGCAGCAGTACAAAGTCAACCTGACTGCCATGTCCAGCCCTCTGGAGAGGCTGGCTGAGGACGGAGAAGTCTACTGGGTCCTACAGGGTGAGCTGGGACTTTACTAGGAAAACCCAACATAGGAAAGGGTTATTGATTATGTGACGCAAGTTGATGAATTCTCACCCCAAAACACCACCACTCCTCCCTCCCCCAGACCCGGTGAACGAGGAGGTGCTGAGCGAGAGCAGGAAGATGATCACCAACCAGCAGTTGGAGTCGTACAACGAAGCTGCGGTGGACGTGCTCAACAGCAGCAAGCGGAGCACCAGGGCCCGAGTCAAGCTTTTGGCCGCCTCACGCCAGGCTGCCATGGAAACTATCACCCAATCAGCCGACGGCTTGCACCTGCCTGAGAGCACCAGGAATGTGGTAGGTTGGGCTGCGATTCATTTAAAGGTGCTATCTGTAATATGTTGAAATCAAATAAAAAGTCAAATTACCACATTGTATCACATTGTAACATGTAGTATAATGGTGATGGTCTGAAAGCTTCCCCTCTTTCTCTCTGTTTTGCTTGTGCCTCAGTGGCGCCATTTCCCTCTACTTTCTTGTCTTTCTTTTGCTTTGACGGTCCATCAAACAGATCCTCCCCTCAGCCTGCACAAACGGAAACACCCTGCTTCTTGTTTTGGTTTGTTAGGGTATTTCACCTCACCAACACCAGAGTACCAATCTTACTGATAGCACCTTTAAGATGATTTGATGGCGATGCCGCCATCTTTTTCTCTTTCCATTTTTTTCACATTATTTTTGCAGCATAAAGAGTGAGTAGTTTGTTCCCGTCAGTGGCTAAAAGACCAGTGTGATTGGGTATTCATTCGTACCTGAGGAACTGTTGACTAGCCTCCATGGCAAAGGCTTATGAGGATACTAATGAGAGCAAGAAACAACCGTTCGTTTTTACTCTGACCAGGAAGTACAACTTTAATTCACATGACTGCTTTAACTGTGTACTGTGTTACTGCATCTTAAGACTCGGAGCATAACCCTGAATGTGGCTCCATCCTGTTCACCGTCATCTTAATATTTTCCCAACAGGGAGCCATGGTCCTCATGAACTCTTTGTGCAACAAGCTGCTGAGGCCCATCGACGGCTCCTGCTGCCAGAAGCTGCCGCCCCCCAACCTCCTCCAGAAGCTGTCAGCGTGCGTCTTCCTGGGCTCGGCCCTGGTCTTCCTGGTCCTCCACGTCCTCGGCCACAACCGCCACCGTAGGCCCGTGCCGCCCGACGTGGAGAGCCTGGAGGAGAGGAAGCCGGCCACAGCCGCCGCCCCACTGGGGCCCAAGGCGCCCTTCCAGGCGCTGTGCCGGATGGGGATCATCATGGCCTATTTCTACCTGTGTGACCGAGCCGACGTGTTCATGAAAGAGCAGAAGCTGTACACACACGCCACCTTCTTCATCCCACTCGTCTACATCTTCGTGCTGGGCGTGTTCTTCAGCGAGAGCAGTAAGGAGGTGAGGCTTTGATGTGATTTTTTTTTTTTACACTGGTACATCTCTTGACGTCATCTCATATTCCTGGTTGGACCTCATTTAATTGAATAGTATAAATCACTACAGTATAGCTTTATTAACATCTACTGTACTGTAGGTGATCCTGTACTTATAAATGTTGTTTATATTCACCTCATTACCACGCAGACCAAGGTACTGAACCGAGAGCAGACAGACGAGTGGAAGGGCTGGATGCAGCTGGTCATCCTTATCTATCATATATCTGGAGCCAGCGCTGTGAGTCCTCCCTCTCTCTCCTCTCACACCTTCAATGATGAGTCAGCCCCTTGAAGAGGCTTTGCAAAGGGAAAGAAAAAAGATAATTCCCATCAAAATGCTACCTATTGTTACCCATGACCTATAAAGACTGTAAACCAGAAACAAAATACCACAAAGTTGTGGAAATGTACATCTTCGTCGTATGTTGTTTCTGGTTTACAGTCTTTATAGGTCATGGATAGCAATAGGTAGCATTTTGATTTTGTATTTGTCGATCCATGCTTTTTCCATGCCCAGATTTGGTAACGGCCAAATGTACGGCTGAAAGTACTAATTTTGTGGTGTCTTTACTGATGTCAAAATCTTAATTACAAACATTTGCCCTATCCTAGTTTCATATCCCAGTTTCATGTCCCTGTTTCATATTTCCTTCAGCGGTTGTGTGAGTTTTCTTGCTGTTGTGTTCCCCCTCTAACAAAAGAATAAAGCAGAAGCAGTGTGTGTAACAGTGGTGGTTTTCGGAGTGAAAAGCGAAGCAGTCCGTCGCGTAAACGGCATGTTTTCCCTCTCAGTTCATTCCAGTGTACATGCATGTGCGGGTCCTGGTGGCGGCGTACCTCTTCCAGACCGGCTATGGCCACTTTTCCTTTTTCTGGCTGAAAGGAGACTTTGGACTCTACAGAGTGTGCCAGGTGAGCGTACAGCCAGGGGTGTTTTGAACCCAGCTTTGCCGTTATTATCCTAGAAGACACGTTGAGGAATACACCCTTTGGCAAATTATACAGTGTAATTATTACCCTGCAGCTGTGTGGTTGCGGAGCATCTATAAATAGTTCCTGGTTTATAAAGTAATGATAGGTATGCATTACAATCATACTGTCACTTTGCCAAAGGGACAAATGGTTGATCTAATACAATGGAATTAAACATACCCAGTCTATAGTGATTTGTGTTGCTATCAGCATGATGCCGAATTGATGATTGTGTGTGTGTGTTTATGTGCGTTTCAGGTGCTGTTCCGTTTGAACTTCCTGGTGTTGGTGCTGTGTGTGGTGATGGACAGGTCCTACCAGTTCTACTACTTTGTCCCCTTGGTCACCTTCTGGTTTTTCATCATCTATGCCACACTGGCCATGTGGCCTCAGATCCTCCAAAAGAAGGCCAATAGTGGGTGTCAGCAAACTAATTTACACTTGGTTTCATTTATTGTTCCACTCCAAAACGTGCCCTTGATAAATATAGTGAATAATGAAAATCCATGTGGTTCATTTTGGACATTAAATGCAACTTGTTAGCAGCAGTGTTGTGTTATAGTTCCCTAATGGTTGTGCACTGTTTTTTTGAACAGGTAGTGGTATGTGGCACCTTGGGGTCTTGGCCAAGTTACTGGGCCTGCTATTGTTCATCTGCTTCTTTGCCTACTCAGAGGTGAGCTATGCTGTCAGGATTATGTGCTAACTTTAACTTGGGTGCCCTGTTCATGATTGGCTCCTTGTGTAAAACTCAACCTATGTGAAATTCATGTTAGGGCTTTGTGTCCCCAGGGTTTTTTTGGGAGTATTTTCTCCATGTGGCCCATCTCCAAGCTCTTTGAGCTGAATGGAAGCATCCATGAGTGGTGGTTCAGATGGAAGTTGGACCGATTTGTAAGTCAAATATGCGGCCTGCCAAAGCGCACAAGTTGAATAGCCTATCATCACATAAGCACTGGCTCAAGTCTTTTGAGCTAACAAACAAATACGTACAAAATTGGTGGGAAATGCCTGTAAAATATTGGAATACAGCCATATATGACCATGTTTGGTTTTTCACGCATGACCAAATTTCACACGTGTAACAGAATTCATTGTCATGCTCTCGTTCCGTTTCAGGCAGTGATTCATGGAATGTTGTTTGCCTTCATCTACCTGGTGCTTCAGAAGTGCCAGGTGCTTTCAGAGGGCAAAGGAGAAGCCCTCTTCTCCACCAAGATTTCCAACCTGCTCCTCTTCCTCTCTCTGGTCTCCTTCATGGTATGTCCAGCCACACTTGGGACACATATTGTGTAGCCGTGCTGCTATTGAAGGGCTTTTCATTCTATTTTAGGCCATTGTATTCTACTTGTAATTTTAGCTGTATAATATTTTATATTTTACCCTAATAATAGCCAGGGAGTATTGATTTGCAACCTGCAAATGAATGTTTCCATTCTACTACTTGCATTTTTAACCCTTATTTAAGTTGACTTAAAACACATTATTTAAAGCAGAAGCCTAGAACATGCAAACACATGTTCACGCTTGGGAGCTGCCCAGGATAACCACAATCTTCTTTTTGCACTTAGTTGCATTAAGTTGCACGCTCAAGGGCTAAGTTTAAGCAATTTTAAGTCTAAGCTAATTTTGTCCAATTTTTGTCCTTGTGTAACGCGTCATTGTAGCATTGAACAGAGGTGTTAAGAGGTGTCTATTTGCTAACACTTTCCCTTCCTCCATCGTTGTAGATGTACTCGATATGGGCCAGCAGCTGCAAAAACAAAACGGAGTGCAACGAGATGCATCCTTATATCTCTGTAGTCCAGGTACATGTTCTCCCTCTCTTTCTCTGTTTCTCTGTACTGTGTTTCTCTTCCTGCTTCGCTCCTGCCCTCAATCTATCTACAGTTATTAGACTGCCAAGTCAAGTCAAATTTATTTATATAGCCCTTAATCACATTACAGTCTCAAAGGGCTTTATAAGCCCACGATCAAAGAATTAAACGACACCCCCTGACCTTAAGCCTGCATTGAGTTTGCATTGACTGCATTGAGATGGTAAACATTTACCTCTGAGTCATCTCTGATTCTACTACTTGTGGCATAGCACTTTGGCTCTGCTCAATATTGGTTTGGCTATCATCTTTTAGCAATACACCTTCAGTGTTTAGTTTCCCATGGATGTGGTTTAAGCTCGTATTATCCTAATTATAAAATAGGGGGATTTGCCTGGAATAACAAGGGAGTTGCCCTCTTCCTTGCCAGAAGATAATATGATCTAGATTAAGGGCACTGTTAAGAAACTGCTCTTTGAAGTGCAGTAGCACATGTGTTTCATGGCGACAGGGTAGTTATTTTCTTCCAGTTCTCCAGAACTGGTTACTGATTAGTGTTACCTATATTCTCATCTTCTGGCCTTCTCGTTTATGCACCACAGTGCTTGCTACTCCACTGAGTCTGGATTGCAACTTGGTGTGAAAGGCTCTCCAGATAATACCAGTGTCTGTCTGCATGCTCTGACTGGAGGAAATGCCTTTGTTTTCTCCTCTGCAGATCTTGGCCTTCATTCTAATCAGGAACATTCCCGGCTACGCCCGTTCTTTATATAGCTCATTCTTTGCCTGGTTCGGGAAGATCTCCTTGGAGGTAAGATGGGTCTGGCTGCATGGAGGCTTTAATCTTCCTACACATTATAGTAATTCAATGTTGACATTGTGCTTTGGTAGTGCTTTTGTCAGGTGCTTTGTATGCCAGATTATGCAAAGCATGTGGCTTGGATACTGTGCCTTGGGAGCAGTAAAGGGTAACCACACACCCAGTTTGCGCTGATCTACACCCACGTGCACCTTATAGGGGCTGAGTTAGTGAGTGAGCTAGTGAGCTTTTTCCTCCCCTCTGCAATCATTGACTTGTTAACCATTTTGCCCAACTATTGCTCATTGCTGACAATGAGTGCTCATTGACTAAATGACACAATGACTGCATTTCTAAATGTACAGTAGGTGTAACCAAATCCCACAACAATATATTGAGACTTGCATCTGTACTGTAACAGGATACCATACGTCAGAGGGTACCAAGCTCAGCCAATCACAGAATTCAGCTGCAATAGAATGCTTTCAACCTATAGATGGCAGTCTCTATACAGATTTACAACCAATTTTGTATGAAACAACCTTTTTACATAGAAATGTCAAGATTTGGACCAGAATTAATATTTAGCACTACTATTAACCCAAACACCAATTTCAGCTAAACAAAAGTGATTTTAGGGTGCAGTTTAATATAAAGACACAAACTCACAAAAACACACATGCTGCTTTTTTACTGTCATTTATCCCCGTGCACACACTCTGACTTTCAGAAATCCTCTCTAGGACTGGTACATACACACCTTCTCATCTACTAGTCTATCCTCTTCCAGCAAAACACGCATTCACACTCACTGGCTTGCTGCATCTCCGTCCCTGTCTCCCCCAGTTGTTCATTTGCCAGTACCACATCTGGCTGGCGGCGGACACCAAGGGTATCCTGATCCTGATCCCAGGGAACCCCTCGCTCAACATCATCGTCAGCACCTTCATCTTTGTCTGCGTGGCGCACGAGATCTCCCTCATCACCAATGACCTGGCCCAGGTGGTCATCCCCAAAGACAGCGCGGCCCTGCTGAAGAGACTGGGGGGCGTGGGGCTGTTCAGTTTACTTGTACTGCTGCTAAACAGGGGCAGCTCGGCCACGCCCGGCGCCTGAAGGGAGCCTTCCGACTGGGATTCGAGCAGACTGGCCAAGCCCCGGTCGAGGTGGAAGTGGAGGTGCAGGTCCAAGCTGAGAGCAGGCCCTGTTTTGTTTTAGGGCCATCAGAAGCCACTGGATACGGTTTCTGTTGTATCTGGTGACCATTCAGAGGCCCCCATAGGAGGGCACAGTGTGTGTTGGCCACGTTTGAGCTGAGTTTCCAATCATCGACTACTGTGGTAAAAAGTCATACACTGAAGAGGCGAAAGCCACCTAAAACGCGGCTCGCTCCTTAAGGAGCATAACACAAATAAGGAGACAAAGTTTACAATAGGTAGACTTGAGGAAAGGAGGAATTGGAGATGTGGATTTACAACAACAAAAAAAGAAAAGAAAAAAAAAAGAGGTCCTCTCATTTCACCAAGGGTAACCTCGTGCTTGCTGTGTGAAGTTTTGCAGCGTTGCTCCTGCTTTAGCCAAACCCCATTAACATGAAGTTCCTCTCGTCACAAACTTGCCGTCAATATTTCACTCTGGCAGAGAACCCTCAGCACACTCTCCGTCCACACGGCGGTAGCAATTTAAGGCATATTCCACCAATTGAGATTTTTCACTCATGGATCCATAATTTACATATTCAAATATTTATGACGATGTCCAAATGTGCTGCATTTGAATGCCAGTTCAACATTACTCTATACAGCGTTTTTGGTGAGTTTGAAAATTGTGTTGGATATCTAAATTTGTCAAATATGGACCAAGAACTGACCAGGGTGATCAAATTCATCCAAGAATGAAATGGAATGGTGAGTGCAATTGTGACATTGTTGGAATATACCTTTAACGAGTTTCGTTTTTCTTTTAAACTAACGTTTTTTGTGAGCGGATTTTAGAAATGTTTGCCTTGTGCTGAAAGGTGTCGCGGTCACCTACTGTAGCTCTGAAATTCTACGTGATATGTACAGTATTTAATGATTTAAATTAAGCTCATATTTTCTACTTTTTTTTTTTCTTTTAGCCTTGTCTTTATGTTATACCTTTGTGCCCATGACTGCTGTTTGTGTAGGAAGTATTCTATACGAATTTTGTTCCCACCCCACACATAGATCATTTATTTCCCACTGGCATCAGAGAAACATCTGAGGCAGTGGTTTTTGCATTCTGATTCCCGCCTGTTCCATCAGGGGTAGGCTAACACTTGCTGCATACGAGTCTATGTATATATGTACGACAGAGTGAGAGACATTTTATTTTATATATTCTAGCAGTGTTTTTTGTGCTTTGCTTTCATCGTCATCGTTTGAGACAGGCCTCATAGAGCTCTATCAGAAAATGCACTGGGTTGTACGTACTGTACGATAAGACTTCACTACAAAAAACACATCCTTCCTCACTCCAGCTACCACAGCCAAACCATTTTTGTTCAGTGAGTGAGTGAATGGAATTGACAATTGAATGAATGAACAAGTAATATCTCAATCTGACTGAATGCCTTTGAGCATACCGCTGGTTTCCACTGTGGCTACATAGAGCCATACATCATCCGATGCACTCGGACACATCCTCAGTGATGTAGCCTGGGATCAAGACTTCCTCTCAATAAGTACTTTGCGTCTGTGCAACGTGAGAATTGAACCTCAGACAGTTTGTAATCGACTGCTTGATTAGGCAGTGGTTGAGGTGATGACACCTGAAACCATTGCTTAAGTTTGTCAGTTGACAAATGGGCAAAGTCTGGTAAAAGTCAAATCTCATAATTTATCCTCAAATTCAGACATTTAACACAATACGTTAAGCACTTATTGTATTTTCATACACCTGAATCATTCATTGCATAGCTGAAGCAAAATACAATGGTCAAAACCTGACAAATTGTAACATTACATCTGTTTAGATACCTTCTATATTTCAGCACGCTTTTATTGTGACTTGAGGCTTAGGCTATGTCCAGGACGGTTCACAGATATAAAAATCTTCATTTAAATGACTGTAAAGTTAAAAGGTTTATTGCATAGTTCCTGTGCCACGGGAAAGTAACAGATTTGGATGCTGTACTTTTTCCACATTTATGTAGCTGTTACAAAAACAGCGGGTCCACAAAACACTTTTTACAGAATCCATTTTCCTACACAGTGGAACAATTTGTCTACAGACTTTAATGCTTTCGTGTCATTTATCTGATGATGAAGGGTTGGGGATGTCGTCCCACACCGAATAAAAGATGAGATGTAATTTTTATTACCAGGCTTCCCCTCATATAAGTGAGATTGCCATTTCCTTTGATGTGAAAAGTTTACTCATTCATTTCTCTTTATCACTGATGAAAGGCTAGTCATTACTTTAGGCCTTAGATTTTTTTGGTGATATGTAAAAGCAACAACTATTTATAACCTGACACAGGGCCTCATCGAAAGATGTTATATGTAACTTTTTGTGACGTCTCAAGAATGTGAAATGTATTCATTTTATTTATAAAAGCCTTTATTCTATTCTATTGTTGATAATACATACCTTCATAAAATATGCTGTTTTGACTTTGTTTTCTGGACAAAAACATACCTTCCATGTGACTCCATAAGACATTATTGGTTTCTTGTTCTTTGACAGGACACAAGTGCTCAAAAAAGGGAAATTATTTAAAAGATTTTTTACTGTTATCATGTGACATAGTTACACATACTTAATCAAACATGACAACTAAAGCACTTCCATGTCAAACTCCCTTTTCCTCAAAAGAGGAACCATTGTGCAAGCTGAGGCAAGTAGAAATACAGGTCATTTATAACATTTACACAAAATATTACAAAATATCCTAAAGTAGCTTTGTAATCAACGAAGCTCTCACTGCTCTCTTAAGATATGTTATCTCACTCTCACGCAAACGTGCATTTGTCCTAAATCTCAACACAAATAAGTGCACATGGACACTAAATCTTTGTATATGTAGACACTTCTGGGGCATGCAGATTGGCACAAATGTAAAAAAAAAAAAAAAAAGTTAAAGAAGTGGACAAAAACAAAATCGGCTCCAACACTGGTGTTCTGGTCACAAGTTCAGTGCTTCAGCCACCTTTCTCTCCTCAGGAATACCATTTACCTGAAATAAATTATATAATTAAAACGTAGCATCATCAGGGGGTAACATTACTGGTTATTACAAGATGGTAGAAAGGAGATATATAGTAATTACATCTACAATATTATTAATCTACTAAAGAGAAGTGAAAGTCCTCCTATGTGTGTCTGTTGAACCGTTTGGCATGGATATCATCACTGTATGAACATTGCCTTCACAATACCTAAAGCAAAAGTAGAGCAGGATACCCACCTCCAGCCTTCGAAATGTTGACATAACATAATTATCTCCTTTGTTAGCAGTGAATGGACAAAGAGAGCAGCAAGTTAGTGCTGGAACCCTCATGCAGTTGAACACCGTACACACAGGAGGGCACTCTAACACACTCGAATTAGATAAAGTTCCTCCCTCGGCAAATACACTTCTCACACAACATTTCCTATGGGGCTATATACTGTATATACAAAGTCCCCCAGTGATGGATGCCCCTTTGAATAATGTCTAGATTCCCCAAATGGGAACATTTTTTTTAATCTCTTTACTCTATAGTCCATGCGATGATGGGCAAAATAAAGTCATAACTATGAGGCAACAATATAGAGGTGGCTGAACTATGTGTTTACATAACTCATTTAATCTTATGGCAGCATCTTAATTCTAGTTTTAGCAAAGCAAGGGTTTCATAATTACACACATGCACACATGTATACAGCCACAGTAAAGCAGATTATTAGTCTATTATACAAAAGCTTGAGCCAACCTGATGGCCGCTGCTGTGGTATCGTAATCTGGTTTTGCAGGTTCCTGCAATCATAAAAGATAATGTCATGGCAAATAGAGGCCTATAGCACACATACAAAAGCATGGGATCATGTGAAAGAATATTACTCTTATATCACGAGACTCAAGCTTACAAAATTACTAATTATCAAAAATCATGGGACAGCTTGAACCCCCCTAAGCCCATGTTCTTACTTGCAAAGGCTTTGACTTATTTGCTACAGATTCAGCTGTAAACACCATATAACCAGAAGGCACCAAAAATTAAAACAACAAGGATATTGTTCCAACTTACATTTCCCTACAAGGATAAGCCATACATTTGTGGTTGCTAATGAGCTCGGGTGTATGCATGTGTTTACGAGTGCCCAGCCCCTAAATCAAGAATGTGCACATGTGAGTGTCTCTGCGTATCCCTCAGCGCGCTGTGTGTGTACAGCATGTATGTACGCTCCAGGGAAGGTCTCCACTCACGTCTGTGTCTGCATGAGAGGCATGCTGGTGGTCTCGTAGTTGTCGGGGTGGAGGGGGGGCACCACCTCGCCGCTGACCGGGTTGAAGACGGGCAGGGTAGAGAGGGGCCAGGAGATCTCCCGGTTTTTAGACATGCTCCTCAGCTCCTTGGTGGACTTCTGGATGGAGCTGTGGTGAACCAGCTGGATGCTGGAGAGCGGAGAGGGAGCGGAGTTACATGTTTGGGATGCTGTTGTTGGTTTTGGACTTTTTTTTGTTTTAACCAGCCAGGTGGTATTTTAAAATTAAACACCTTGGTGGTATAACAGCCTGAACCTATCGCTCTCATTACTAAGTGTGCTGAGTTTACAGTCAAACACGCTCTCTCCACTCAGTTTGCAAGTCTGAGATAGCATGGGGTTTTCTAGTTGACATATGTAAGCATTCTGCTATTGCTAACATCATTAGCTCCCTACAGCTGTCCATCAAATCTTTGAGCAGCCCATTGGATGAACGAATGTCAACACACAGATGAGCATATGAATGGATATGAGAATGATATAAATGACAATGTAGATGACAATATAGCAAACAAACAGAGGAGGGTAAAAATAGAAAACAAAAACAAAAAGAAAAAGAAAGAAAAAAGCAGGAGAGGGGAAACACTTACTCTGGTGTTTGCATGTTTCTTTTTTCCCTAGAAATAAAACAAAATGGATGAATTAAATACTAATATTAATAGTTAAAGAGACATCCACAGAGAAGCGAATGGATCGTTGGGTAAAGAATTGGGTGGAGGTGGTGGAGGGATATGGCTCAGTGAGCAGTGCCTCTCCCAGCCTGTAAATGATGGAGAATGATGGAGGGACTGGGTTGTGATATCATGGATGACTGACCATCGATGTCATGGCTATGCCTAAAACAATTGAGATGCGCGTGGAAATCAAAAACAGACAGAACTGTATGGGTAACATAGCGGGTGATGACAAGCTGCATTTCCAATCCACGGGATCATCGCTCTAAATATTTAAATAGCATGCCTCTTCTGCTAACTGTGTCCCTGCAGCTAACATCCTCTGTCTTACTGTTAAATGACCCAGATGTGGTCCTATCTAATATCTGCGAAGAAACTTACTGCGTTGTGTTTGTATGTCTATTGAAAAAAAGACAGGCCACACTTACACCCCTTCCCTTCTGCAGCACATGGAGTAGCCCAGGATGAAGAAGAGAACTAGTGCCACGGCAGAGGGAACCGCCAGTGTGATGAGGAAATCTGAAAAGTAGTCCCGGCTCTTCAGAGACTCGGAGGGGGGGTTGTACTCCCCGAATTCAGGCAGGATTCCGGTGCCCGGGTCGGGACGGTTACTGTGTATAGTGATTACCTTGGTGATGTCAACCTAAGGATATCAATGAGTAAAAGCTTATTCAACGTATCCATCAGTGTTGAACGGTGACTTGCACTGCAAACGTAGGGTCTAAAAAACTCTAAAAAATGGCTCAATACGATACACGTGAACTTTAAGCAGGAAAACCAAAAAGCTGTGAGTTTTGATTAAAGTCAAATATTGAAAAAGGAGCTATTTGGCACAATCCATGGCAGTCTGCTGTTTTTCCTCTCTAGTGCAATTTCACAAACAGCTCGGCTTGGCGCCGCATTACACATTTTCAATCGACTTTCAGAATTTCAATCAGATCTGTAATTGTGAGTCCTCACCAGAGAGATCTTGCACCAGTCAATTTGGAACTGTGCTCGGAACTTCTTGTCACAGCTGATGACAGGCTCCATCTCCTGGCTGCAGCGCAGCTGGTTATGGGGGCTCTCCACTTCCCGCAGGCAGGACGAGAAGGGAACGTCTGCACCCACCATTACATATACTCTGGGGACGGGAGGGCAGCGCGTTAGACAGTTACAATAATGACTGGATGTGGATAAAACACCTACCAACCAGATAATAGTGAAGCTCCCTTATTGCCATGATATAAATGTACACACCTGCCATCACACACAACATCCAGTTGGAATACCAATTTGAACATAAAGGAACCCCTGATTGAGCGTTAAACCCAGACCCTATTTATCCGTTTACTCCAAGGGTTGTAACAATTAAAGAATCCATCCCCCACTGAGTCCTCAGCTGGCCCCCTTCATCTACCACAACATTAGCATGAATCTTTCATGAACAGCTTATGGCGGTTCATGTGGGCCGCTCCCCCTGAACAAAACAAACTACCGGTGTCTGTCAGTGACGACGGCCAAGTGTACTCGTCTAATGCACAGTGAGCTGTGGATCTCCTCAGCCCCAATTAAATAAAACCTCAGCCTGATACGGATGAACTGACAGAGCTATGGGATGTCTTTCGTCAAGACAGGTGATGAGGTTACTCATGGAGAAATAAACGAGTGTGTTTGTGTTGAACCTCATGTGGTTGCGCTGGTTTGTTTATAATAAGGGTTAGGGAGAAGCGATATAATGAACGTCGTTTAAAATACGCATTTGGGTTATTGTACGCCGTCCAGTCGTAGTTTTAATTATGATTTTTTTGAGAGAAATTAACTTTACATTTAGCCACTTTATGTTACCTTCTGCATTGAATTGTGTTTTTGCAATACCTCCTTGTTTAGATTGTATTCACACAAAATTATTGTCTCACACATTATTGAACATGAGAACACATGTAGAGCTAAATCAGGTGCACCCAAAGTGAATACATTTTGACTTAGCAAGGGCCTACAGTAAACCAAGCTTGGATCCAGTTTCTGTAGATCCATCCAAAACATTTACAACCGTTTTAACGGGATGCAAGGTGCGACATAACCTCTAAAATCCTCACCCCTCCTTGAGGTCGTTGATGGGCAGGGGCACTCGTCCGCCGCGGTCCAGTGCCGAGGTGATGTTGATGGCGTTGAGGCGCTCGGGCTGCCACACGTTCTTCACCGCCCCCAGGAAGTCTCCCAACACCTCGCTGGCCAGCATCTCCTCCACGTTCATGTTCTTGATGTAGAACTCTGCCTGGTAGGGCAGCGGGAACTCTGGGTGTGGGGATGTAGGGAGGAGACAGGGGAGGGA
>OMKK01084887.1:0-11038 GCA_900302305.1 Polymixia japonica
ACAGGGATCAAAATGTGATGGTATCACAGCATTGATACTTGACAGCAATACAATGTTAAAACACATATCTGATAAGTACCTGTGTCACTTCCTGTTATAATTTATTAAAAATAAATAAAGAGATGATTAACAACTTTGAGTTTAGTTTAAGGCTACAGTTGTAACTTCAATCAGGTTTAAATATTTTTTTATTATTGAAAAAATGAATTAATTGTTTTTTGTCCCACATGTTTTTCATATGTTTCTTATGCATTTTTGGAATACTTCACATGTGATTCACATGATTCCAAATGTGCTTACTTGATTTCACATCTGCATTTTCATGGTACCACATGTGAAACTTTGCTTTCACGTTACCACGTGTGATCGCATGTAGATCACGTAAAGTGATTATGTGTGAAAACAATGTTTCACATGTGACAACATGAAAATTACACACATGAAGTCATGTAAGCACACGCAACGTATTCCAAAAACCATGTGACAACATGTAAAAAATGTGATTCATCTCATGTGACTTTTCTGTACAGGTTCCCTGGCGCCCTTATGGAAGTCATGTAGTCTTACAGTATATTCAATCTAATCTTATTATCTTATTACACTTGCTTCTCAGGGGACATTTAGAATTGGGCAACATCTCGAAAAAAGGTCAAATAAGGCCGATTACTCCACTAGTATCAAGAAAAGTGCATCGTTAAAGAAAGTTTTTGAAACAAGTTGATTTGCATTGGAAACAAGAGAAACCACCTTATTTTTTTGGAGTGTGGCAGCTGTCTGTGCAGCCCATACATAAGGCCAACCCCTTAATGAACCTCAAATAGTACAGTAAGTGGATAGAAGTGGCTTACAGCTAAAGAGAAAGTAATGTTCTTTGGCTGATGGGTCCCATGCTCTCCGGGACATTGCAGCAAATGACCATCAAACCATTTCGGTCCATTATACAGCAGCCTAGAAGACAGAAAATTACTTAAGTTATACAAACACTGAAAAAAAATACGTGGACGAATGTCAAAATTGTATTAAAACATGTACTTTGTGTTTGTTTGTGTGTGTGTACACTGATCGGATACATCTGTCATAGTGTGTGTTTGTATCTAAGTGTACATATTCTCCACGAGCGTCCATCTTCCGTTTTTTATGTTACTGTACAACTGTACAGCACATTGTGACACTCAAAGCATTACTCTTCACCACGACAAAGTGTGACAGGGAGTCGGGCAAATTGGGACAGCCCCTCTTAGTCTGGAGCGATTGTGTTTCACTGTGTTCAACTGGCTCTTCCTGTGGTGCACTGTGTTGTGAGGCAAAACGCCACTGCTGGGAGCCACAGTGGAAGAGATCAATTGTACACATTCCTGCCACCTGAGATTCAAGTGTTTCTGTAATACCCCACAGCTCAATCGATAAGCAGGCAAAATGGGGCCGGGCTGTCCAGGAAGAATGAGCCTGGTCCATACTTAGTAGTGGGGCTGCTCACTCAGGGGTTTGTTGAAAAGCATAATATTCAGATTCTGATTTTTCTCTGTATCTTCTACTTTGATTACAGAGAGAAACGTTCAGTTGTTTAATTTAAGACATTTTTATGTCTTTTTTATGGCTTATATATCTAGGCCTACTAATAATTTTAAATGTATGTAATGCAGCTCAGGCTTCAATTATTCCCATAAGATGTGTCGTTAGTAGTTAGCTGAATGTGTATGTTTAAATGTTTTTCAAGAACGTCTGAATATTGTGCATTTTGCTTGGGCAAAACAAATGAAATGGTCTTGTTAATGGTTCTAGATGTGATTTTGAGTCAAACAATCAGGGCATTTATAACTCAAATAGACCTAACGTCCTGTGCGTTGAATTTAGAGACGTGTTTTTGGGGAAAAGGAAACATTCACATAATAATAACAATAATAATATCAACAACAACAACAACAACAATGATCATAATAATAACAATAACAACAATAATAATAATCGAAAATATTCCAGACATTTTAAACAGAAATGATAGGGCGTTCACTACGTCAGAACGAAAATCAACTGGTCTAATTAGAGGAGCGAGAATGTCGTCGATCTTCTACTTTTTCTCTCCGCGTTTTGAAAGAAATCTCTCGGTATCAGGAAGCCGAGGTGCTGCACAAACAAAGCTCAGGGGAACAGATGTGACTGTTAAAAAGAAAACAGGCACTGGGGGCGGGATTCGTCGTTGAGCCCAGGCCTTTTTGCAAGGATCATTTAGCTTCGACATCTTGTAAATATTGGGGAATTTATCCGGCGATAAATTCCAAAGAGGAGGGGAAGAGCGATGGAGCCGAGGATGCGGGACTCAAATGAACAGATCCTGTATTGCAGGATGTGCAACGATGTGTTAAATTAAATGCAGCTGTTTGAAATACAAAAGGGGGAAAAAATATCACTTTGAATAAAAGAAAGCCAATGCCTTTCCGTGCCATCAAAGGTCTTTACTCTGGTGGCCGTGTGATCGTTTTGACAAGTTCTTTTCTAGATCGCCGCATTCCGAATAAAAGATGAATTTTCAAAGAAAGAAGAGAAAGGGATCTTGAACGTGATTCGGGAAATGTGTCGTAGCCTGCAAGACACCTTATTATCCTAATGTTGTAGACTATAAAGTGCTCACTTAGAAGTTGTCCACTATTTTATCCAAGCAAAAATACAAACAGATACGCCCATTTCCCCCAACTAAGGATTTTATTGAAATTATGTATAACGCTTTTTAATGTCTGACATAAAAAAAAACTACCCTTTTTTTGAGCGAAAAGAGACATAAAGCCGCCGAAGACAGAGGATTCAGGAGCGGTCGATTTTTTTAATTAAGGTTTAAAGGACTGACAACTGAAATGATGAACTTAAATTTGCGGCCTGCTGTCAGATATTTTTTATTGAATGACGAGCGCACATCATACTCCCAATGATTGCATTGTAGGCTACTCGTTGTTTGACAAAGCATCCAAATTAAATAAAAAGAGACGGAATTGTATGGGCTACTAATACTGCATTTTCCAAGTCAAAATGCAATATTAATTTCATTGCTGGAGCACAAAAACATGGATTACTCTTCTTTAAATTAAATATCAGCGCTTGAAATGTTTAATTAATTGTCAGTTGGATATTTTCAATGTCATAATAAAAAAAAGAGGGAATAAAAGCACACAAACACACAATGCTTCTTTTGGAAAACTGATGTATTTGATTATTAGAGTAAAGAATTACAGTATCTTAGTTGTTAGTAGGTATTAAAGTGTAGAGAAACTGGACCCATAAAGATCTTCCAACTTTCCAAGAAAGTGCATGTAACAGTCCGAAGGTTGTCAAACCTAATATATATTTATATTTATAAAAACACTATCATTTTGTCCCCTGGCCAAGATGGACTTTGTCTTTTGTGAGCTATTATGTACATTTTGTTGTGAGAGAGTTTGTATTTCCACATCTGAACATAATTACAGAAGCTTCTACACATAACTCTGTACTTGATGTCAATGAGGATGCTCGGACATAGCAGCAATGTGAAAATCCAGCCAGGGAACTAAAGGAGAATCCTGCCCATTTGATTGGCTGTCTCAGTTCCAAAAACCAGGAAGCGGGCTTGTCCGAATGTTCCCCTCTTAGCAACTGTCTTGCTTTTAACTTCACAACAAAAAGAAAAAATAAACAAGCAACGGAAAAAATGAAACTATGGAAGTAAACGAAAAGTAAAAAGTACAATACACAGAAACGGTAACAACAAAGCAATGTTAACACTAAAGAAACCCTTGAAATGCAGCAAACTTGAATGTTTTTCTTCTTTCTTAAATAAAATAAAGGTAAATAGCAGGTGGAAAGAAAGGAACTACCAAAGTCCCTTGCGTGAAGTTTCATTGTTTTTTTTTTCCATGGGGGAACATGAATACACAGATGTTAGACCATCTAGAATAGAACAGTGTACAATATTTACAGCCAGTCTTTTTGCTTATTACAGAGCTAATGCATCACATGAACATTGACAGTTTTGTTATAGCTAATACAGACAGAAAATAACTTAATGCCAGGGTAAGGTTATCTACCCAGATATGCTAAGTTTTAAAAGCACATTTTAAGCACTCATACATACCCATTCTGGCTTTAAAACAAAGAAAACTAACTGTTAATGCTTCCACTTGGTTTCAAGCAAGGTTATAATCACTAATAAATAAGCTTCGTAAAACTATAACATGTTGTACATTGTACAAAAAAAGTAACTTGTCTTCACACTTGTGTTCGTAAAGTTTCGATGGCAAGCCAATGCAGTTCAGTTATTTTTGTCCTTGTCTTGTTCTTTTTCTCTTGTCTGTATACGCGTACAGTATGCCTTTAAGCATCTTCAAATGTTTGTGTACAAATGAGGACAAGCACTCTAGTTGGTGGCGATCTCTTTATTGTCCTCCATGAAGCGTGTGAACCGGAAGTGGGTCCCGTTCTCTGTGTTGGCCATTTTCTCCAGGCCAGCCAGGGCAGCATTAGGTTCTGTACTGTGCAGCTTGTCTAGGCTGCCAGTGAGACCGCCAATCGGAGAGCTACCCCCATTCCCTATACTGCCTGACATGGGCGGGATGCCTCCGTTCTGGATGACAGAAATTTCGTTTGTCTTCATGGCCAGGCCGTTGGAGAACGCTGCAGCGTACTGGTTCCAGAAACTGGCCGGGTCCCCGTTGGTCGCCCTCGACGCCATATCCTTCTGGAAGATATCAGGGAACTTGACAGGGTTGGTGCCCAGGAAGGCCATTGGCCCGTCCACAGAGAGCCTACGGCCACGTCTGGCAGGGGCACTGTTCCACATGTGCGTGCCCATGTGAACCTGCGCAGACGGGAACAGAGACCAACAGAGAGAGAGAGAGAGAGGAGGGGGAGAGAGAGAACGACAGACAGAGCGAGGAAGAGAGAGAGAACGACAGACAGAGCGAGGAAGAGAGGCAGAGAAAGGAGGGGGATGATAATTAGTGATGTTTACAAACTTGGCCACGAGAGCTGCACATGAGATGATGCAATGGAAAAAAATAATGCGCAAGTTAGAATTAAAATAGTTCAACACCCCTGGTGCTGCAGACAAGTCGGTTGCCTGTGCTGTGAGAGGTACCCGCACGGTGTAAACATCTTGTTTTGGCAGGACTGAAACAAAGTGTTTAATCTAAACCTAATTTGCTTGTCTCGTGAGGGGACCAAAGGGCTTGGGTTAAGATTGCACTGTCCACTTTCATTGCACAGGGCTGTATTGCATCTGACATTTCACCTCTGTGCCCGTTCCATAACAAGGACAACCATTTTCCTTTAAAGTTTGACAAGATGCTACATACGACTAGCTTATGGACAATCTATAGCACAAAAACATAATGTTCATAGACATTCCAGTTTTTAGAAAAGGGGACCGACATAAAATATAATGGTAGATATCTGTGTACAAAACCATTATCTAACAGCTACAATTTTATTCACTGCAATCTTTAAAACATGAAAACTCTCATATCTCCCATATTCTTCCCCACACATTCCTCGACTGATATCTCAAAGTTAAGCAATGTAATCACACATATAGCCCACATAAGCCCCCTAGTTCCTGTTTTTGAGCATATCTTGGAGCAGGCTCCTATTCTTAATGATCAATGGGAACTAGGCAGTTTTCAGGGGATAAGGTATGGAAAACTACAGACTCTGACCAGGCTCAAGATGGCTGCCTCTGGTAACTGTAGTTAATTCCGTTAACTGAACCATTCCCAGCTGTGCTCTGCTGATCACATTCTCGAGTTTCTACCCAATAATCATATTAATGGGGTGATTCAACCTTTCCGCTAAGGTACGCTTTTCTCTGCAAGGTGTTCCTTTCACAAATTATACAACATTACCACCTCTTAATGCCTAATGCACTCACATACCAAATTAAACTGAGTAGTAGTTCTGAGACTGCTTTTTAGAAAAACATTTTCCCACACAAACATTTAAACAAAGCCATGGAGACACACAGTTTTCTGGATGTTTCTAAATTTACCTTGAGGTTTCCTTTGGTGGTGAAGGCCCGACCACAGATAGTGCAGGCAAACGGCTTCTCTCCAGTATGGGTTCTCTCATGAATCTGCAGAGCGCTCGAGGAGGAGAAGGTCTTTCCACAGGTGTTGCAGAAGTGCTGCTTGGGCGTCCTGCGTGGTGGGGCAGCCGACAGCACTGGAGATGTGGAGGCAGAGGAAGTGACCAGGCCAGGCGGCAGGTCCTTGGTCTCCGGGTGGAGGCTGTGGAGGAAGCCGTTGACTTCAGGTTTGATGAGGGAACTTACGGAGAGGAGCGAAGGGGTGGGGCTGGAGGACAGGCTGGTGTTGGAGGGCTCAAAGAGCTGCGAGGGCAGATCTCTCATCTGATGGGTGAGCATGTGCTGCTTGAGGTTGCCCTTGGTAGAGAAACCCCGGTTACATGCCGTGCAAATGAATGGTCGTTCTTTGGTATGGCTTCGGTAGTGAATGTCCAAGGCACTCTGACAAGCAAACGTCTTCCCGCAGATGTCACAGGCTGTGTTCTTCATGGCGCTACGCTCACGGAAAGGAAAGATCATGCCCAAGGGCTCTTTAGATGGGTTGACAGATGTTAGGTCTAGGGCTCCAATGCTGGAGGGGTGAGAGTGCATGAGGCTTGCACTAATGTGCTCCAGGGATAAGGCCCTCTGGTGCCTTTCTTCCAAGCTGGGGGATTTACGCTGTTGTGGCTGCACACTAGTAGGGGATGGCGCCTGCATGGAGGAGGTAGATTCTGACACAGCTGGACTCCCGGCGCTTTGGCTTTCAACATCCCCTCCTAGAGATGAAGAGTCATTGGTGAGGCAATCCCCTTCCATTAAACCATTTGCCATAGCCTTCATTCGGCTGACTTGTAGTTCCTCTGTCTCATTATGTTGGGGATTCCCTTGGCCAGTTTTCTCTTGCCCGTCCTGACTAGCCCCATCAGGGGGAGTTGGGGAGTTACACAGACTGTCATGTGAGGCATCAGCTGACCTGGGTGTGTCCGGGATGCTGCTGTCAGGGCCCTCTTCCATGCCTTCCATGTAGTCATCTGAGAAGTTGTCTAAGTCATCGAAGTTCCTCTCATCGAATGAGCCTGCATCAGAGCCCATGGACTCGGGGTAGCTGTCGGGCAGTGGGGTGTTTGGGATCTGCCCACCCATGTGCATGCGTATGTGTTGCTGCAGGACCACAGCGTTAGTGAACTTCTTCTGACAGATGGGGCAGGAGTGCTGGACCCTCAGAGGAGGCATGGCCCTGTGGACGCTGTAGTGGGTCTTCAGATTGCCCTTGGTGGTGAACGCCCTGCCACAGACTTTGCACTTAAAGGGCCTTTCCCCAGTATGAGTGCGGTAATGCATTTTCAGAGCACTCTGGCAGCTGAGCACGCGGTGGCAGATGACGCACTCGTTTGGGTCCGTCACCTTCCTGTCAATGTTCTCCACGAGCTGCTGCAGCTTGGAGGTCTCTGACCCATGGAGGGGATCCAGAATGCCTCCGAAGGGGAACTTAGCCTTGAACTGCTCAGACATGAGGGGCATGAGTGGGTTGGTCATCATGGGCGGGCTGTTAGATGTTGTGTACTCGGCTGTGCTCTCCGAGGCAGAGCTGATGTTTGTGGTTATGCTCGAGGAGTGGCTGCCTTCTTCGGTTCTTCCATTTGAGGTAGGCAGGGTTGCACCTTCGCCCTCTTCAGTCACTCCATCGTTACTTTTAGCTGACAGCTCGGTGGCAGCTGAGTCACTTTTAGAAGTAATGGAAGGGCTGGTTATGGCTATCGAATGATCCTCTTTTTTGATGAAATGTGGCAGGCTAGGCATGGTTGGTGGCAGCAGCATGCCTACTGGGGAGGTCAACGTGGACAAGACGGGCTTGCTGTCCAGCCAGCTGGTGACAGGCTTCTCAGGGGGCATTGACATGCCATATGGAATGCCGGTACTTGTTGGTATGTTGTCTAAATGCTCAGGAACGGGGTAAGGGTTCATCTGAATGTGTGGATACTTCTCTTTATGACGCTGGAAATGGACCTTCAGGTTACCACGGGTGGAGAAGCGGTTCCCACAGATGTTACACTTGTACGGCCGTTCACCGGTATGAGAGCGCAGGTGGATCTGCAAGGCACTGTCACTCCCAAACACCTTGGCACAAAACCTACATTTATGCTTGAAGAAAGCCTCGTCTGAGCTGCTCTTGTGTTCAAATGATGTGACGTTTGGTGGCTTGCCTTTCCTCTGCTGGGCCAGAGCTGCTAATGAGTTGAGGTCCTCTACGGTGGTACCACCAGTGGGCAGAGAGCTGGAGAACATAGGGTTGCCAGGTGGGGGCTGAGGTAGAAGTGGATTCACTGCAGAGTTTAACAGGCTACCTATCCCAAATGCTGGCGTGGATGACTTAGCTAGTGAGGGGTTGCTGAGTTGAGAGTGGAGGCTGCTTAAATGACTTGGCCTCTTGTCAGAGGACTGGGCATTGATTGTTGATGGCCCCAGCGTGCTTATGCTCTGAGATGTCTCGCTGCTGCTGGGGTTGGGCTGAGGTAGCTGTGCCGCTGCAGCCAGCTGTTTCAGGCTGCTGATACTGGCTGACTGACTAGCAAGGCTCTGTGCTAAGCCTGAGGCTGCAGCCAGCTGTTGGGAGAGATGGGAGCTAAGTGTGGTCAGTGGGCTGGCAGCAGGCCCCATCGTGCCTGGAGCAGAACTTGGGGGCACCTGCATTTCTGGGGATTGGGAGGCCAGTAGCAGTATCTGGTGGCGGATCTGCTCGATAAGCTGCAGCTGGTGGATCTGTTGCTGTTGTAGGGCTAGGAGCTGTTCCATCAGGGCTGGCACTGCCACCCTGGGGGCCCCTGTGGAGCGGGCCTCTTGGGAGAATTGGGCCACTGCCACTTTGGTGCTCTGCAGGTTTTCAATGATGACGTTGCTGTTGATCATGGAGAAGTTCCCTAGTTCGGTCAGGTTGCCGAGCTGAGGTAGAGGGGCAGAGATGGCAGAGGTACCCACTGCAGGGCCAGAGCAGCCCCTGCTGCCATGGGTGCTGCCTGTGTTGATGGGACTCCCACTCTCTGTGTGACTGCCTTCCTCTTCATGACCACTGCTGATTCCAGAAACATCCACGTCCATGGATTCTTCCTTTTCGAGAGCGTTGGGCTCCAAAAGGTCGCCGCACTCCGCTTGATCAGTGTTATTAGCCGTGTCATTCATCTGGTCGTCAGGATTATGGGGAGGGGAGCCGGGCGAGAAGGTTCCGGTGGGGGACGCAGGATTTTCATTCACTATCAGAACTAATTGATTCTTAGTGCAATTCTTCTGGTGTTCTTCGAGATCCGATAGTTCAAAGAACTCAGCGCAACATCTGCTGCAGACGTGAGCATCTGACTCCTTGCAGGGGGGGTCCTCGGAGCAAGGTTCTGTGTCCCCTGAAAAACAAAGAGGGGAAACAGAGGATTAGTGATTAGAAATGTTTTGCAGCTGAAGAAGCAGCTTTATCTCCTCAAATTCCATTGTTGTTAATCTTAAGTTAATCAGTTTTACACTTATCCCCTTGATGTGTTCACAAAAACAACGATCGAAAAGCAACAATAAGCCACAGAAATGAGAAAAGGCCTTATTCAATGCGGTGGCCTCTGAAACATGATAAGAGCGGAAACAAAATCAATAGCAGTACTCAAATATTGCTTAAAAGTGATCTTTGAAGATGTACATCTGGGTTTCATCAGTCCAACCAAAGGTAATCATTTTCTTCAGATAATCCATCAAAATATAGAATACGGTGAAGTGAGGACATTGGCTCTTAATGAAATTTCATAGAAAGGCATTGATTTCCTATAGTCCATGCCCTTCAAAGTCTACTTGTCCACTCTGTGCAAAGCAAGCATTTGAAGGACTTATTAGACTTTCAATTTGCTGTCAACTTTGCTCATTTTCAGCCAACTATAGGCATCTTGGACAGGTTATCTATGCCACTAAACTAATTTGTATCCATTCAGGCTGCAATCATAGTGAGACATGAACAACAGACGCTGTGGCATTCAGATTGTTATGTGCACCCACCCAGAAACAAGCAAAACAAGATACCAACACTGGCTAATGAATCACTGGACTTCATATGATCTATCATATGAAAATGAATCATCTTTAAAACCATATTGAATTAGTATCATCATGAGTTGTACTACTTTCACATTCAATAATTGCTAATACATTTCACAATTATTCACCAATTTCAGTAAAGGCTTCAATCAGATTTTTTTTCCCCGTAAAATTATTGAAGAAAATATAATATACCACTAAAATAAAAGTATGGGTCAAATGTAAAGAGTGGGACAGCATCACATCTGTAGCAAACTTCCCAAAACTGAGAGACTTTTAGGTTGTAGCTTGAATAACTTGAAAATCACGGCACAACACTTCACCCTCCAAAAAAAAAAAAAAAAAAAAAAAAAAAAAAAATCAAACAAAACTAATAATAATCTTTGCATCGCGCATAGAAACAAGTTTGTCTTTTCCCATTTTAATAAAAAGAAAGGCCAGTCGGGGGAGAGAAAACGCAGGACAACACCCCTGCCCTCTGAGCCACTGCTGTGCTCCAGACTTCCCTCATTCTTTCGCCTCTTTGTCACCCTAAAATCTCGCTGTTTAACATACAAGTTGATTTACAAATTGCATTTCTCTATGAATCCCTTTCATTGTGAGTTCTGGCCCCTCAACATTTTCATCAGGGGCAAGAATTCATTTGCAAATGAAACACAGAGGAGCGCAGCCCTGCCCCACAGAGAGACAGGATGCCTTCCTATTGTTCACTCAGCATGGGAGCGGCGGGCTCGTCGGCGCAGCCTGGCCCTGCTCATCTCAGTCGACTCAAAGCAGATCCTGTTTAATTCAGGGATTATCTCCCTCAATGTTTCTCTGCTCAGAGACATCAGATAACACAAAGTTGCCATGACAGTAAACCCTGGCCCTCACACCACCAAACCATGCAAACAGGGAAGACTCAACTTTAATGATAACTTTTCATGTTAAACCCCCCCCCCACCA
>OMKK01084888.1:0-13208 GCA_900302305.1 Polymixia japonica
CCATGATCAAGCTGTGGAACTATTCCAAGACACCACAGAGAGGAGTGAAGGAGTTTGGGGTGAGCGTCGTAGCCCTCCGTGAACTAAACAATCACTTTTATTTGCACCTTTGGACATGTATGCAAAATCCATGTGCGTGTGTGTGTGTCTGTCTATGTGTGTGTGTGTAGCTGCTGGTGGACGACCTCTTGGTGTACAACGGCATATTGGACAGTGTCAGCCATGCGGCGCGGGGCATCCTGCCCACCTGTGACCCGGTGGTTCCCTACCACACCATCCTCTTCACCGACAACGCCTACATCGCCCACCGAGAGAGGAACACCGTCATCAGGTACCCTGGCGGTTCAGGATGCACGCGGCTTCACCTGGATAGGAGCGTGTGATTGGCTGTTTGATTGGCTGCATACTTCCTGTTGGAAGAATGTACCGATTGCTGGGTGTCTGCAGGTCCTTCAAAAGTCTTAAATCATGTTAAAACTGAAAAAGTCTGAAAACGTCTTGAAATATAGGTAAAATATAGTTTAAATATAGCTTTTCTAAATTCAGGTTATAAGCTTTTAAAAATGTTCCATTTTCTTGGTGTGCTGTATTTTGAGGTAAATTAGCCTCACAGACCGATACTCTTACGGAATTGGTCTCATAATTCACTCTAACTGGAAAAGATGTTTAAAAGTCTTAACTGTAACTTGATAAAACTTGAAGACGTCCTGCATTCTGTCTACAGCTCGTCACACATGTTCTTCTGCTTATCGGTACACATGCTACTCCTTCATAAGCCCTGTCCAGGCACCGGCCATCCTGTGACACGCCACATCTTCAATCATGTTTCAAATGCTCTCAGACAGAGAACCTATCTTACACTTAAATTATTCAGGGCCTTTTTCTGAGTCTGTTGTCGAGTGGGAGAGAGTCAAGTGGAGGAGCATTGATAGAGTGATGTAATGGGTTGGGTGGAACAGCGTTGGAAGTCCTGACTTGTTTTTCAACGGAGCTGTGCTCTTCTTCTCTCCAGCCCCCGTGGCAATCGGCACTACCCACAGTGAGTAGCAGAGCCCCTGAAAGCCCCGCGTTGCCGCCCCCTTGTGGTCAATCCCTGTACTGAAGGTTCCTCCAACGTTCCCGAGTCTCTCTTTCCCCCAGTCATCTCACACCCTCACCCCCCCAGACCCTTAGAACCTCCCCGTCTCCCTCCCTCCCTCTCTCTCCGTCTGTCTTTCCAGACCCGTCTTTGGTCTCAAGGCCTGGAACTCGCTGGCTTCAAGTTTTGTCGTTGAACAGCCCTTCCATTTCGTGTCCCGTTCCCCCGTTCTGTCTTCCCGCAGGGCGAGGCTAGGCGAAGGGTTGAAGGTGAGGGGTCAAACCGCTGTCATTCCTCTCTTGTTGTGTTGCAGTAATTACGTTGAGGACCAGGACGTGAAGATGACCAATGAGAATCAGATCGTCCATCACAATAAGAAGAAACAGACTGCAGATCCAGGTGAGCTGGCCAAACACTTGCCCAGGACTTCTTCAGTACTTATTGATTGACTCATTGATCACTAAAGCATTCGTTGATCCTAGTCCTCATCTTAGCTAAACGTTTGCATTGCAGCTCTTCGGCCTAAAACCTGCATGACCGACGCTGGGAAGCACGGGAAGAGGAGGTACTGATGGCCGGACTGATGGACAGACGGGCAGACGTGGATTCAAGTCGGGCTGCTCACACACACACACACACACACACACAGGGAGTAGAACCGGAGGGGATGAGCAGCGACCGACTGCTTTAACCCGCCGTGCGACGGGCGATTCCTCAGCCCCCGGAAGCCTCTCTCACGAAAAACAATCCCACAGCTCTCCACCTGCCACTCCCACCGCCGGAGCCCGCGGCCCGCCGGCGATGTGCTCCGACGCTCCCCCCGCGAAGAGGAGCAAGCTCACACGGAACACACGAGAGTTTGTACACGCCCACGGGATGATTCCACTTTATGGTTGGACCGCTCCCCCCATCCGTCACTATGTAGACACGCCCTCAGATATATACTATCCAGTAGCTGTGTAGTATTCCCTGTCGTCCCGCCCACGGTGTCGGGGTGAACCTCTGGTGGCTGCGCTCTGTCAGCCCCACTACTGTGCCTAGTCCTAATCACTATCTGTGGCTACTTGTGACTTTTGTGCTGCGTACTTTAATGCTGCTTGTGGTGCACAGGTACTCTGAGAGAAGCCCCAGGGCGCGACACGCACACTCTCGCAAGACGGGACGGATTTTACATTTATAAATGAGGTGTATCCACACGAGAGCCTGCATGGGGCTTATTTGTGGACGCCTCTGGCCCGCTGACTGTGATAACTGGCTAACACACCTGCTATGTGCACCAACTAATCTTATCGCTATGCAGTTAGACACTAATTTATATCTCTTGTCTAATATATTACCAAGCCTAATGGTTTTATTTTGCGCAAGTGGTGACGTTTGGGGTTTTAACCTTTTGGAGAATTTATATCAATTGCTGAAGTGGTGCCCTTGTTGGTCCATAAAGTACAAGAGGCAGATTTCAGGGTCTATTCTAGCTAGACTTGAACTAAAACTACTGTATCACTACAGCTGTACTAGTGTACATGGCTGCTCAGACTCTGCTCTTACTTCTATATATTTGACACTACTTTAATGGTTTGTTAGTGATTCCCTCCTCCAAGTATAACCTTTTTCTGCTCAACACCAGGTTCAAAAAAGACTTGTTTGCTATCCAAGTGACCTTTACTGGAAAGATAGGGAGGATTTTTTTGGAGACAAACCTTTTCTTGAAACGGTCTAATATTTCAGATGATTGGTTTGGATGCAGAAGGAATAAATCTACACTTGCCAGTTTGGTTTGGAGGTTGAGTGGCTAACATCTGACAACTTCTAATATGCAAACACTGTTAACATACCTCAAAGGGGGGAAAGATGATCTTTTAAAAGAAAAAAGGGATGGAATCTAGTTCTACCTTCACTGAAATACTTAGTAGTTGGTGTTGTACAAACTATACTCTGTAGTGTGATGTTGCATGGATCAGTCACCTCTGTGTTGGCTGAGGTTATCAACTTAAAATGTTAGACATTTGTGTTTTGGACAAACTCCGCTGCTTCGTTGAGCTTCACTATAGCCTATTTAATACTCTGAACCCTTGTATACAACAGGAGGAATTACATGGTATATGAAATGCAGTTTTATGTATTTAATTTCAAAATGTCCGACATCACCGGTAGTCAGCCCCTCTGGATCTCAGTCTCGCTCCTGGCGGCGAGCTCTGTGGCGGACATTCTGTGTTTAAAATATTGTGATTATTTTTCTAATCTTGTTCAAATATGTGTATATTTGATGTAGGTATATTTGAATAAATAAATGGGGGGGAAAAAATCAAGTTTGTGGAAGTGATGACCACCCTGTTGTTTGGTTTATATTTGTTGGTAAACTGCTGAATCTGAGCTGCGTGACCAGGCTGTATGACAGGTGAGTCCAGGCCTGACGGTGCTGCTCCGCTGATCAGGCCTCATATATACGTTACCGTGGGCAACCATGTAATCCCAGCAGTACAGGACTAGATTTGATTAGACTAGTTCAGACGTGAGGTCTCATGTCCTTCGTTGTCGTGGCACAGCGTTTAATTTAGAATTATACCGTTTTAAGTGATATCCTCGTGTAACATGGCAGGATATAGCTCTGCGACCAGAAGGTCTCTGGTTCAATCCCAGCCATGTGATCTTGAGCAAGGCACCGAACGCAAACCTGCCCCCTCATTGTAAGGTGCTCTAGATAAATGACTGAAACGTTAGTAACTAAACTTCATCCAGCTGAACGATGGGAATTATTACCCACTGTTGAAAGAAAAAGACAAGAGAGCCCAGTTTTCCATAAATATCTCCTGAGACATTTTAGTGCAGAATCTGCAATACATTTCTCTTGTCTTTATAAGGAAGGACTCATTCTGCTCACATTCCAGGCAGCAGTAGTGGGAGAGCAGTGGAGGAGCTACCTGGATTCCTGCCATCACACAAACATTTATCAGTGATGAAGACCAGACATTTAGATCTTCCCCGGGAAGATCCCCTCCGCTCTCTGGTCATCCCACTTCTGGATCTAAGAGGCAAGAAAGCAGAAGAAAAACTTAATCTCAAAACCTGAATATTCTGTAGCGTGTTTTTGTCCTGAATGTTCAGATTTATGTACTTTAAATAGTGATTATACATTTTAAAAGACATCTGGATTACTACATTTTGGTTCATTCAGGGCAGAAGGTGGCAAAAAGATGTATTTACATTTAAAATGAAGATATACTGACATTTAATTGCAGGGTTTATTCTAATGCTAAATGTTTATTCTAATGTCCATTTTGAAAAACAACTTCCATCTGAAATTAGTCAATATATCATGAATATGGATGATTACATCCTCAAAAGTGAAAATGTTTTGTAAGAAAAGGTCTTTGGTTTGCTTATAACTTTAATACCTTGCATTTTTATAGATAGAAGTCTATAGATAGACAAACTAAGTGTCAGTATTTTTAAATGGTTGATGTTTCATATTGGAACTGAGTCGTCGTCACTCGACGTTGTATTTATAGCGAGTTGAACAATATTAAGTGTTGCTTCTTATTAACCAGAGCAACTCTGACACAACGCACACTAAAAGCACGTTGTTTAGATTCCCGGGACTGAGCCTCCGAGGTCTCACAAGGATGTACACAACCATTACTTTACTTTACAGTCTGTAAATGACCAACCGACAAATCTATTTTACTATCAAAATTCTTTGTCTTCCTTTTTTGGAAAACAATGTAGCTGTTGGAAAAGTGAAGGTGTAGAAGGAATGTACCCAGGATATGGGGCATAGTGATTTGTAGACCCTCTTATACCAGTCGCAGGGCGCGGTGTCAACTCCTTTGGCGTCCAGAGCTTTCTGGCAGCGGTGATAATCTAGAAAAATAGCAACAACAACAATGGATATGAAAGAGGGTCCTGTCCCTGGTCCTGAAGAAGTCTGCTCAGATTAGATTACATCCCACTCAACACCTTCAGACACATTTTAAAACTGCAGCTTTTATTTATATGGCATAATATATCTCATTAAAAAAAATATATATATATATATTTTTTTTTTTTTATATATATATTTTTTTTTATTATGCCATAATGCTTCAAGCCGTTGAACACTGTGGAAAGCTGCAGTTTTATATATATATATATATTTTTTTTTTTTTAATGACCGATATATATACAGTACCAGTCATACGTTTGGACACACTTTCTCATTCAAATACATGGGAAAGTGTGTCCAAACTTTTGACTATATATAAACTCAAACGCAATACCTTTTAATGAATACTTAAACCTTATTCCCCGCTGTGATAAGCCCGTGGAAACTTTAATGCTTTGACCTTGATTTGACCTCGTCTTACCCAGATAGTTGGACCAGCAGTTCCTCGTCTGGTTCTGGTTGGGGAACCTGGCATCAAAGGGAGCAGTGCGATACTTCTCCAGTTTTGCTTGAATGTCTTCAGCCATGTTTAGTTCTGTCAAGAAACCGTTTTTAGATGATACGTTGCAAGAAAAAAAGTTTTAAAAAAAATGTCATCTGCAGTTGGAGATAAAGTTCAATAGCCTACATGTTTACCATACAGTCGACATATTTAAGTCACATGGACCTACTAGGCGCACAAGAGCGAATATTTTATTGATCACAATACGCAGGTGCAACTGCTGCGTTTAACATGATCAAATAATGATGAAAATGCGCAACGACATCTGATCATGAGACACCTCAGATGACTCCATTTATTTATCTGTCGTGAAAAACAAATCGTATCTTGGATAAGAAACGTAAGACTGAATCCGGTTATCAAAATACGCTCCACGAATGTTAATTGGTATTTCATCTTGTTGCTAAAATGTAATTCGAGGAACAAGTGCATCTTGACCTCCATGGATCGATCTATTCTCAAGCGTATCGATACGAGGTGCTTTTCAATAGCGTGTTGTCACCAGGCCATTTTAACATATTCGCTCCTGACATATCGGGCCTAGCCTAATTAAAATGCCTTAATCTAAACTATTGGGCTATTTTGTAATAATAATAATAATAATAGATTTATTTTGTATAGCGCTTTTCAATGACCCAAAGTCGCTAACAGTACAAAAAAAACAAAACAACAACAACTAAAACTAAAACTAACAAGAACTAACAAGAACTAGCAGCAGACAATATACAGGCAACAGACTAATTGTAATAGACTATAACAAGTTGTTTAACTGTTAAAATTAGAAAGCCGAATATATCATAGAAACATTCATTAACAAATTTGCCATCTACTATTTCAACTAGTGGTTTCAATTTCAATTGAGTCGGTTGAGCCACATTCATATATTATATGTTAATTATACATACATTATATATTAATAATGCTGCACGTTAAGCCTGTAGCCTCGAGTAAACTGTGATATCATCCTTTAATAAATAAAAAATATTGAATAAATGTTACCTGTGTAGCTGGACCCACTTGTTCAAAGTGACTCTTGTAGAAGAATAACCTCGTTGCGTGTACGTGCACGGTGCGCGTCCATGTGAGGATAACGTATTGTCTCCGTGCAGTCTTATCAGAACTGTATGGCGGCTGCAGGTCACATTGAAATGACGACTAAATAGTCTCACAAAGCCTGGAGAGATGTGCGATTTAAATGACAATGCCAAAGCAACATAAACCCTTTGAAATGTAACATCACAGGACCGACACGACACGGGTTTTACAATGTTTACTTTCATTTTTTATTCACCTTTAGTGTACATTTCAGAGGGATGCGGAAGTATTCTGCCCTCCAGAAATTAGTTAATCTTTAACACAGTGGGGAAAAAAACAGTGCGAAATGTATCCTGGGATGTTTATCTCGGTCACATACATTTACTCAAAGGCACCAGAGCCTCGTTATTTAATTGCTTGCGTGAAACATCTGCATTAATTTGAGGAAATTGTTACTAAAAACGGTGCACAGCCTCACTCCGTCTAACCTAAACCAGGAACTCTCTCTCTAGGAATGACTGTTGACAGGCTGTATGAGGACGCAAGAGAAGCCAGACTCCACACATTAGTTCATGTGAAAAAACAGGTGCTGTATCTGGGTTCTGTCAGGTTTATAGAATTAAAGAACACAATCCTCGTTGATTTGTCATTCATCTTCATGTTATCTGAAACTACGACTGGTTGGTCATTACTATAAGTAGTAGGCCTAAAGAGGCTATTTCCCTCATATATGACTTGACACACACATTATCCTAAATACTATAAACACACACACACCCTCTGGGACAAGCGAAAGTGGACAAGAGATTCTGGCCATCGGCTGTATTGTTCATTTATACGCTATAATCCATATAATAACCGCTCAGTCTGTTTCTATAACCAGGGGAGATAAAAACAGTTTGTGCGTCCAGTTTATCCACCTCACGGCGCTTCATCCGTTTCTCCGACGCGTTCCCACACAGCAGGTGTGCAGATATGATGTGAACATTCAGACACGATCCCCCCTAAAAAGTAGGTCCGAGGTCGTGGATCCGATTACTCCTCTACAAGGACCGAGCAACAGTCGTACCCAAAATTATTTACTAGGACACATGTCGCTTATCAGATGGCGCGTCATGGAGACTGAACGACGCCCACAGTGTGATACGTGACTGTCTGCCTGCACAAGCCAGGCCTTTCTGCGCATGTCTGCGGGACACCGCCCACTCCACTGATTTAAATTGATTGGGTGATGTTATTACGCAAGACGACGACCTTGTTCAAGATTTTTATTACGTCCTTTGAGACTGACAGCTATCAAAATAAAAAAGGCATCAATGGAATAAACCAGACTAGCTATTCTAAAAGTACCAGTTTATTATTGTTTAAATTCAAACAGGAAAAAGAAGGAAAAGCCAGCTCCAACGAGGGCCCGTTCCACAGGTTCAATATATTAATGTATGGCAAAAAAAAATAAAAACCTCATGACCACTAATTTTAAAACGCAAAAATATTCAAGAGTTGGGACAAAAGCAAAACAACTTAAGCAAAGAGCAAAACATAAGTAACTCGTCAACATATTGAAACTTCAAACGCAGCGTTAAATACGTCAAAGGTTTGCAGGTGCGTCAGTGTGTATTAAAGGCATCACTAGTTACAGCATCTTGGATTAAAGAAGTACCCTCTAATGAACACGAATCTCATGATTGTCATCTACAGTACCTTTGACTTTAAGGCTACCTTGGCAATACCTTTGGGAGTAGAACAAAAATATTTACATCAACCACAACGTTTGTAGAGCTGTCAGGGGCGGTTGGACCTCTGTTGTCATTTATCAACCATTAATCAATTAACATCCGTTTCTAGGTATTTACAGTAACAAGGCTAAAGCAAGCGAACAGGAAAATGCACCCAAAGAACACACCCCTCATGTATCAAAGCATTAAGGATACAGTACGTTGAAATACACAGGGAACTATGTCAGTCTATTGGCATGCCCTTGCTGCCTTTAAAGCGCTGTAACAATGAGTTGCATAGATCCAAATAGAAATCCAGCTATAGAGTCTTGTGCACAAACAAACAGAATTGCATCGATGCTTAAAGGTGCTGGGAAACAGTACAGCAAGTGAAGTCCTCTTGATACAGGACACGTCAACAGGAGAACGGCAGTCTCTCAAGTCTGATTGTCAGGAAACGTGTCAGTAAATACTGACATCACATGTAGCATCACAGACAGTCGACAGGTTCACCCAATGAGGGCATTCATTCAGACAGGTCAGAGGACAGCTAAAGGATCATTTCTGTTCATTTTCGACCTGGACCTCATTTTGTTACCTTTTCCCCATCAGCGATCCGAGTCAACTCAGACCGCAAGTGCGCTATACCAAAGCAACTGATTAAATCTTGGTCAGAGACGATCGGAAAAGATGGGAAAATGACATCCGTGTCGAAAGTGACTGGAATTATCCTTTAATGTCTAGCTTGTCCAGTGGTGATTCATGTAAAAATCATTTTCTAAATCAAGCCAATCTACTCATACAAAACACAAATGATTTTGGTTGTCAGCAGTTATAAGGCGGTCACAGCTAGTGTACACAGTTTGGTTGTTAAAGTAAAGTTTAGCTACTGTACAGTTAGCTATGCTATTTGGTTGCAGCAGTTAAGAAAACAGTTTATTCTAGTGCCGGTCCCGTCAGTCGTCGCTGAAGCGCAGCCGGTTGAAGGCCTCTTTGATGTCCTTGTTGGACTCGGGGGTGCTGCCGGTGCTTATGCGCAGGACCCTGCTGGTCGGGACATCCTGCTTCAGTTTCCTCTTGCTGAGGACCACCATGCCCTCCGCTCCCTCGCTGCCCGGGCCGGTCAGCAGGATGTAGCTGGCGTGGCGCCCGCGCTCCAACAACGTGGCTGTGGTTAAGGACACACGTTTAGTCGGATTTGATATACTTTACCGAGTTGTCGATATTGAAGTTCTCTTTGGGCTGGGTCAGTCAGCCAATGCTTTTGAGCAAGCAGGGACTCGGTGTCTTGCTTATAGATGTTTAAGAGATGCGGACTCACCGGGATCCTGACATACAGTCAAGCTATACATTCATCGTGTATAGACTCTCCAAGCAGGAGGGGTGAATATATAGACGAAGGACAAGAATCTCTGATCCCTCCCCAGCGATTCACAACCTTGACTTTTTGCACTTTGTGTGATACGGTCTATTGATTCCCAATGAAGGCATTTGTCTTTCCGCTTTCAGAGGGAGGTCAAAGAACAGTTAGCTACAAAACAAGGACCCTGGAGCAGTTAGATTCAGTGTCTTAGTCAAGGAAACTTTTTTAGAAAACATTGTTATTTGAGATCTTTGGCCTATCGAAATGAGAAGAGAATTCTAGAGATTTACTTTTAATGTGTGTCTTGTCACTAGAGGGCTTTTAATTTGAAACAGATACATTGGCCAATGGGGAAACTCAACACTTGGCCGACCAATGGTGTAACTTCATTACTCAGTCAGTCAGTGAGTCAGTGACAGACATTTGCGTTTATAGGGCTGACCCCGGTCCAGCCAAATAAGCTTTATGAAACTCACCTTTAAAAGCAATGATGTGGTCCACGACGTTGGTCGACTCCAGGAGAACTTTGTCGTAGCGAGGATACAGCATGTAGGAGCGTCTGTCGTCAGTCACCGGAGTCTGACAGAACACACGTATTCACAGCAGGTCAGCGTACTGTACAAATCTCGACACGAGTTCAAATGCTGAAAGACCGATGACACAAAAATAACTGTTTAAACAGCGAGAAACCTACCACAGAGGTCATAAAGTCAGGGTACTCACAGAGGAGTTGGTCTCTGAGGGCATCATACCCCAGAACATGAAGACGGAGAAGGAGTTGAGGGTGTTGACAGACGCCGGTCTGGGCGAGTTGGGACTGGTCAACATGTGGACTTCCCACAGCACGCCACCCGACTTCCCATCCAGAATCACCAGCTAACAGGACAGAGCAGGAAGGCCGGGTTGTGTTGCGGGGTTATTAAAGGGTTAGTCACTTTCTTGTCACGTGGTGGCGCTCGCGCCGTTTCAAACCAAACTTACCCTCTTGGTGTTGTTGCCGACGTCCTCCTCAACCACGATGTCAAGTACGCCGTCTTTGTTGAAGTGACCAAAGGAGGGCTCGCTGAAAAGAGGAGAAGATGCTCTTAATAAACTGGTATAAACCTCTAGTAACTGATTTAAAGAACCTGGTTACGATCACGTGAAGTAACATATTACCCTTTGTGTTAAACATTGATGTGTAAGTGTCATTGAAAAGCTCCCCCTGGGCGGTACCTGAGGACGGTGCTGGTGTTGACTCTCCATAGTGTCTGTAAACTGTTTCCATCTATTAAAACCACCTCGTCCCCGGTGACCAGCAGCAGGTTGTACGCTTCACCGCTCTTCCCCGTCCTCAGCACGTGTTTCAGTGAGTCTGACCTGCAGAGGAGGAACAAGAACCTTCCGTCAACACCAGCGTCTGGCTGAAGCCGGCAGGAGGTGAAATCTGTGGTTCAGAGTTGGTTTTGGTGTAAGTCGTTCTAAAGAGGGACTATACGTAACGTAGATATTTGACTGCACTGCAAAAACAACAAAAAAAAGGATCTTAACAGTTCATTGTTAATAGGGACACACCGATACTACTTTTTCACTGCTGATGCCGATTCAGAGTCCTAAACTTTAAATATCCGATCCATTACTTTTACTGAACAGTACAGACTTAGACCGTTAGTTTGGGGTCATTGGACAGAAATGATCAAGATGTAATGAATTTTCCTCCATTAGAGTGATCTAACATCTTTCTGTGTCAAAGATGCACAAAGAAACCCTGAGCTTCTTTGTGTTGATTTCTGACATGTTACACATGGCTCTTGGTGTTGGATTTTAGTGTTGGGTAAATTCTCTGATACCATAGTCGGTTTCACCCTGTATCGGCCCCATATCTGATACCAGTATCAATGCATCGCTAATTGTTCAACTCTGGGCTGAGATTCTTGAAACATTCGATTTGCATTGGAAACAAGTGACATTATACCACAATGGCAGATTTGTCCGCCTTGTTTTGGTGAAAATAAAACTTGGACGCAATATTGGATTAAATCACTAATGATGGATATTAAGTGCTTCTTACTGGTAGATGGGTACGAGGTCGGAGGTCACGCTGGCCTTGCTCTCCCAGTGTTGGTCCTTCTTGAGGCCGGCCTCTATGCCAGCTTTCGCCTTGGCAGCGATCCTCCACAGCGCCAGGCCGTACAAGCCAGTGTCTGAGAATGAATACAGGACAACTCACTACTGCCACCAACTGGAAACACATGTCATGTCATCAAATGATGATGTCACACCTTGAAATCAATGTAGTCTAATATGAGTAAAAAAAAAACAACCGCGTCATACTGACACAGTGATATTCAGAAACAGGGATGACTGGTATCACATTTATTGAGTCATGCATTTATGGATTCTGTCACGCAAATGTATGGAGAACGTTGTTTTTGATTGTAGTATTAAAACATCAATGGTGATCACAACATTGATTCACGAAAGTTTTACAGAGAGAAAATTTAAAACAGGACAAAACATGTTTTAGTTAACACATGCATAATCAGTATCAGTAGAAAAAATCCAGCAAATGCAAAACGTGTCAAAATACAGTTTCAGTTTAATAAATGTATAAGCAGGATAATTCCAACGCATGCTAAGCCTGTATCGCAATGCAGCTGTAACACATCTTAACACAGATGAACAGATTCTCTTGCTTGTGATGAATCCAGCAGAGATAAACACATTCAACGCATCAAGTGTGGTCTTGGGGTTGGAATGGTCAACGAGTTATTTCCTATGGAGAAAGCCTAGAACAGGCTGTGGTGAACGACAGAACCGGCCTCAGGCACTAACCTTTCTGAAGCAGAACGTAGTGAGAACCTTTATCAGTAGTGTGGAGAAGATGTCTGGATGTCTCAGTCGAGTCAAGAACCACCTCGGATCCGATCTGGACCCCTGTCTTCCCTGAGAGGATCACCATCTTGGTCTACAAAACATGACAGGAGAAATACATACTGACAAGACTGCGACTGGGGTGTGTGACTTGGAGCGCTGTGGGCCCCAAAAACCATAGAACTGGCTCTGGCTGTAGCAAACAGGACCTGTGAAGGAAGTGCCTTTGAGGGAGACTCTCAGTACAATATAAGTTATTGCTTACATAGGGAGACTGGCAGTAGTAAACAGATCTAGTGATAAGGGTTGACATCTTTACCTGGGCGGTTCCAGAAGCCACCAGAGCCACCTCCCCAACCCGGTCCCCATCCAGGTCTGGGACACTGAGAACGGGCAGAGTGCTGCTCAGACCAGCAGTCTGAGACCACTGCCACCTGTCAAGACCTACACACACACACACACACACACACACACACACACACACACACACACACACACACACACACACACACACATACACATACACACACACACATACACACACACACACACACACACACACACACACACACACACACACACACACACACACACACACACACACACACATATAAACACACACACACACATATACACACACACACACATACACATAAACACACACACACACACATATACACACACACACATATACACACACACACACATATACACACATACACACACACATATACACACACACA
>OMKK01084890.1:0-15319 GCA_900302305.1 Polymixia japonica
TCAATTTAACTAACACTGCTAAATGTGTCCTTACTAATATATATAGGTTTTTAAGTATATAATATACATATACTATCCATATACTATATAATACACTTATACTATAATCATTATTATTATTATTATTATTATTATATAATATGTATATACATACTTATGATTTCTTTTTTTCTTTTTTTTCCTGGTTTTAGGACTCAAAACTCTAGAACAGTTTTTGTTCTTCTCTAATTGCAAGCAAAACAGTGTCAGTGTCAGAATGTGCCACTAGGGGGGGCAGTCTGTGTATAAAGTATTTCATCAAGGTATTATTATCATGGGATAATGCAGGACGTTTATAGTGTATAACAGTGTAAGTTTGGAGTATTGATACATTGCCAAAACATATATTTTCAGGGCCAGGTAGTTCTGCTTGTAATGTTGGTGGTCTAGGAATTTAAGATGATTTTATTATTATACTAATTGTAAGTCAGTCTTTAGAGGAGCATCAGTTATATGACTTAGTAGTAAAATGTAATGAGACATACACTGAGAACTGAAGTGCAATTTGTGTGAGTTTTTATATAGAGGAAAGATGAATTATATTTTCTTTTAAACCTCAGGAACTACACCGGCAATTAACCAAATATTCCACACTCATGAGTTACAAGGCAGGGTCTACCCTACATCCTGAAGTCCTTTTAAGATGTTTTGAAAGGGAATAGCAGCTTTAGCTTTGCTTACAATAAGGAACTGAGTAACATATGACATGAAATGTTAAGCAATGTTTGCCGTCATGGCAACTGAGCAAATTTTACAAAGATGAGGATTCTTATTTCAAAATGTATTTCAAACTATGGTTTTGGTTATTTAATCTCTATGCTTACACATTAATCCTTTTTTATTATTTCACTTTGAAAGAACGAGGGGCTTCACATTAATTATTATGAAATGTATTTTACATTCATTCTGCTATTATGAACTATGCAGAAACTCTACAGGCGTGAATACTTTACAAAACAGCCGTTGGAAGGGCCTTGAATGTGAAGAGGAGGACTTTGAAAGTAATATTGTATCTGATGGGAGCTAAAGTTTTATTATGCCTTGCTTTATTCAGTGTCCAGTCTAGTTCTCTGGCATTCTCCTTGACAGCAGCTGCTTGGCTGCAGTTCAAATGAGATACTTGGGGGTTCTAAATCATAGGGGTGAATGCAGCTAGTAGTGTGATTAGTGATCTTGCTGAAAGCAATTCAATAGTAGTACCCTCTAAAAATGACAAGTACAGTAGTTCATACAAGGACCACCACTCAGAGATGTTCTGCCAAGGCTTAAATACAACCTCTTACTTTTTATTCATGCATTTTGTTTATTTGTATAACATTTTACTTGTTGAGTTTGTATTTGTTTATGTTATGCTTTTATCATCTGCGAAAAACAAAAAAAGTTATTGTATCTGAGTTCCAGTTGGATGCAGAGATGATAGATGCTGTTATTTGGTTAATTTAATGCATGACGACCGTAGGATCTAGTAATTTTCTGCACCGGCTAAAAACCTGTTCTCACAGCCACACGATGACTGACCTAGTGGCCTAATGGTCTTATTTTTACCACCGAATTTGCCGTTTGTGGTAAGCCACGCCCGCCCTTTGGTCCATTTGTGTGAAGTTAATCAGAGCTCCCTTGCCTCATAACCAACATTTCCACAAATTGTCATGCAAATCTGTTCATTTCCTTTTGCGATATAATGCTAACAAACAGACAGACGGAATAGAGCGAAGACATAACCTAATGTGAGTGAGATAGGTAGGTGTAAGTACTGGGGTGGATGTAAGGTAGGAGCTGGGGTAGTAGGGTAGGTGTAAGTGCTGGGGTGGATGTAAGGTAGGAGCTGGGGTAGTAGGGTAGGTGTAAGTGCTGGGGTGGGTGTAGGGTAGGAGCTGGGGTAGTAGGGTAGGTGTAAGTGCTGGGGTGGGTGTAGGGTAGGTATGTAAGTGCTGGGGTGGGTGTAGGGTAGGAGCTGGGGTAGTGGGTGGTGGCTGGTGTGGTAGGGCAAAGATTTCAATATCAAGATGGTTCGCACACCATTCAGCATATGGAAACCGTTGTCCGCCAAGGCAGAAGCAAAAATGGTGGAGCGTAGGTCGGGAAGGTTTCATTTTTTCCCTGGTTTGGGAAATAAATGACGCGTCGGGAAGTCATCGCACATGCATACAACTGTATAAAATGAAAATGTTCATGAATTTTCATGTTAGTCGTTTAGCAGTGCGGCCATAGATAATACATACACATATTATATGTCATACAGCAGTACATTTATGCAGGAATCTCGTGAAAATTAATGGTGACACCTTCCAGCACCGTACGTATCTGCGAACAAACACAATGTTTTCTTTTTACTAATTTAATGTGTCTTGGTCTCATATCGCTATCAGTAGCTTATATTGTTTGGCTACATCCAAATGCGAGACTCTCCCATTGACCCGTATAGTATATACTCGTATACAGTATAAAAAAACAAGTGGTTTTAAGACGCGATTTTAAGAGAAGACGGAAGTAGTCGGAAGTGGACTCTCTCGCTTCGTCAGTATCTGTGTTGTCAAGTGTGTGCGTTTCTATGTGTGTGCGTGTGTGTTAGTGTTGGTGTGTGTTCTTGGGGCGGGGGCTCACTGTACTGGCTTCGTTGTGAGGGAAACTGCTTCAGAAGCAAAACGCGTCGTTTCCAAGCGCCCAGCTAAACGGACACCATTAATATACAACATTTATAAAGGTCGTGTATATCTTTTGCCGGAGATGGGGAGCTGTCTGACCGTCGGACCGAACGAAGCCCTGGTCGTCTCTGGTAGGTGTTCATGCTATGCTAATGCTAATACTAGCGGCCCAACTGCTAACGTTCAAACCAAAACATCTTGACCTTACGTTGGTTTTAGTCGGTTAGTTATCGGGTGTCAGCTAGTGTTAAGTTAAAAACTGCAAAACGTCGAGTGTGTTGTGTTTTTACAGCCTCTAACTGACTTAGTTAAACACATTTCTGTTAACGTTGGTGTGATAAATCCGTGCGCTACACTCTCTAAGGAGTGTTTAAGCTAGCTAGCTAAACCAGCCTGTCACTTAACGCTAGTAGTGGTTTAGTTGGGCAGCAGACGTGACTAGCCGTGAGTTAAGATCAGGTAATTATGTGGTTATTAAGCTTTGTTTGAATAAAAAGCGCTATGTTACCGAACTTGGATAGCGTCTGATTAGAGGCCCGTCTGATAGTCACAGCCTATCAATGTGCAAATCACACCCAGCAAATCTCTGCCTTCTTGCAAGCTGGGATGTATATATATATTTATATATAATAATATATATATATTTATATTATATATTCAATATCTATTTGCTGGGGAGTTGTTCATTGTGACAGTGTGCTACTGACAGTAACATCCGCTCAGTAATAGACTCACTAGATGGGGAAGAAGGGGCGGGGAAGCTGATCCCTTGTAATCTCTTGTCTGTGAATTTACAATGGAGGCAGTGGGCGAGCAGGTCTAACCAGTTAAAAGCTTTTTTTTTGCCTTTATTGTCAACACTATACTTTTATTGTCCATCACATTACTCATAGAGTAAGCAACATTTAAATCACATGAGTTCTCGACTTGTTAACAGCTGTCATTAAAATCCCAGTGCAAAGGAAAAACATGCATATTCCTAAATCACCTATAGAGCTAGTTTGTAAAGCTTTGAGTCCTTTGTATGTGGATGTATACCTGTTTTATTAGGGGCCTTGATCTCTATCTACTGTAGATAAAATTTATTTGATCCATCCTGTGCTTGCATTGAGATTTTTAATGTCAAATTTAAATAGAGACTACAGCAAAAACAAAACAAAAGTTGAAATGTTGAGGGGTTTTTTCTGCTTTAACTTCCTAATTATTTGGACATGCACATGGTTTTTGGTTTTGTGGCCCTGTTGCCATGGGGCACTCATGTGGTTTGGTTACCAATCCTTTTCACTCATGTCAGGACATTAGCCTGGTTGCACTCAAGAGCAGATCCTATGGTTAATAAAAGACCAAAAAAAAAAGATTCTTCGAAATTTTCTATGTTTTTGTTTGCCATCCATAATTGATGTTGCTCCAAGTTGAAGACAAAGGTTTCAGCAGGCCATGCATAATTAAACAAGGAGTGTGGTCCTAGTGGCAATGGTGCTTAAAGTGTAACTACACCCCCAGGTCTGAGCCTAACTCCACCCACTGAATCATTTTGAAAAATGTTAAAAAGTGGGCAAGGGGCTGAGGGGGGGTGGATGTATGTGGCAGGAGGGCAGGAGTTGCTCAGTGACATTATATTCTAGATATACATTTCATGACGTAGATAAGTCCCAAATGGTTGACTCTATGTCGACGTTGGCCTTGCAAGACTCGATTTAAAACAATAGATGGCGCGTTGAGCCATTTTCAACCCATGAAATGCCGATTTTTATACATTTGATGTCAATGTCAATGTTAACATCAGCATTGTGTTATGCGTTTCATCACAGTACAGTCATATAATTTAGTTTACAGCTCAAAAAACATGTTTAAGTGTACAGTACCTCTTTAATTAAGCAATATTACACAAGAGTTGCCACTTAAGTGACGTTAACGGAACTCTGTGTAAGCGCCTCGTTCCTAAACCCCATCACAACAGTAAAGAACACCCTCAAGTGTAATGTTGTGATTATACATCGGTTACCAACAAAAAGGTTACTGTCTTTTTTTCTTAACGTTATTCAACAAAATCCAAACCTATCATAGATTTAATAGTGAAAACTGGCGAGTTTGTAAAGTAGTTCCTTAGTTACACACTTAAACTATAAAGCAATGGCTTCTCTGTTACCATGGAAACGTTGAACCCTTTCTGTTAGTGTTGATATGTCTACGTTTGTGTCAATCAGTGATTTACTGTGATGAGGCGTATTTCATTTGGCGGATGATTTGGGCACGGCTGGAATGCCTATTTTGACCAATCAGAATGCTTGACCGGAACTCCCCGTTGTATAACATCACATCCCTGTTTTCTCCCCAGGTGGTTGTTGTGGCTCAGATAACAAGACGTACATGGTAGGAGGCTGGGCATGGGCTTGGTGCCTCATCTCGGACACTCAAAGGTGACGACACACTATAAACATTTACATTGTCTTCAAATGACGTTGGCCTTTTAGACGTTCCTTAATGTGTTTTGCACCCAGTAAGTGCTAAGTGGATTATACTCCCCATAGCCCCCATAGCAGTCTACTAAAACACATTTGGATAAAAGGCTTGAGGTTTTTAAACCACAGATTAATGGGTCCGGTCAAACAAACTAGTGCTGTCTTTAATTTCCACGCTGGAGTCGGCCCAGCTGTGATCATCTGCAGGTAATCAGTAAACAAGGTGGGGATGAAGGCTATTTTCCACAGTTTTGTTTTGTTTTTCAGTGTAATCTACATAGTCTGACTTTGACATTTGACATTGGTGACTTTGAAATATTTCCAGTGGAAACAAAGCAAAGGTCATTCTGTCATTATTTGCAGCCTACATTCTGCCAGTACACCTTTACTCTTCTGGAGTGTGCTGCTCTTTGTTTATTGATTGATATCACACCACACTGTAGCCTAGTGGTATTTTATTTTGGTTAATTTTCCACAGTAGACCTTGACTTTTGGCCCACATGCATGTGAGTGGGTGTGTCAAGAAAGTCACAGTGGAAACATCCCATTCCTGTAACTTTTCAACAGAGTAGTAAAACCCCTCATGACTGCTCAGTATGTCGCTGGAGATTGTGAAATAGTGCTTTACTTGCACTCAGCCTGTGTTCTGCTTTTATGTATCACTGGTTATATAGGGCTTACACCCTATTGTTTTTCTGCTGATTTATTATTATTATTATTATTGTTGTTGTTGTTATTATTTGTCTTCTCCCTCCGCATTTTGTCAAATTCCTTTGAGATAGTTCATGCTAGACACATTAAAATTTGCAGAGTGATAGATATTGACGCACATTAACTTCCCAAACAAAAATCATCCTGATCGGCCTGAAGGTGGCGCGATAATTAAAGGAAATGTGTTTTTCATTAAAAAGGCAGTAACTCCTACGCTACATGTCTGATAGACGAGAAACTTTGTATACGTATCCACACAAGAACTTTTACTCGCAAATGCGAGGCCTAATCTCGCACCGTAGAGGCCTGAGTAACATCTGTTTTAAAAGGCACTTTGTAAATAAAGTTTACTTACTTGCATGATGCACCGCTTCATGTCCTCATCTGCATGACCTTTAAACGTGTCTTTGTTATTTTCCTGTAGGATAACCTTGGAGATCATGACCTTGCAGCCCAGATGCGAAGACGTAGAGACAGCGGAGGGCGTGGCTATAACCGTCACTGGTGTGGCACAGGTAGAACCTCCTCCTAGGTTCTGGTTCTTAACTCCCTTCTTTGGGCAGTCCACTCTCATTTCATGTTTTTTAATGTTTTGATTTGATATGGCATCATTGTGGACAAGTCTGGACAGTGGCGCTCCGGTGCTGTTTCTGGTCTTTTAGCGTAGAGTTTACGAGGTGTTCACTACTGAAAGGTGGGTGATGTGGAAGCTTACGTATTTGAGAAGCTAAATCCTACAGCAGAGTTTCTTTGGTCCGGATCGTGACACTGCATCACTAGAATAGCCTTGTTGTCTCATATACCAACATGGAGCGGTTCTGGAAATGTATCCGAGGATTACAGTGCTATTAAATGAGGCTGAAATAAACTAAGAGATAATATATCAACAGTAGAATTTGGTTGAATTATGTTAACATTTTCTATAGATTATTTAACAATATGGCCAGAAATCTCATTATCCTGAAAGGTACTCATATTTGTACTCATTGTTGCAAATACTCAAAATGTGCTACTTTTAATTAACTGGCAAATGATAGTGCTCTAAATCTGTTAAGCATATCGTAGATATAAAATGCCTGTGATGGCTGTCATAAAATATCACCAAGTCCACCACTATTTCTATCAAAATATTCAATTATTGATTAAATTAATTTCTCAAGGGCAACATTAAAAACACTGCTATGCTGGCCTTTTGAAGTTGCACAGGTTCTAGTTCCTAGCTTAATTGTTGAGAGAGCATTTCCAAGTGGAGCCTGTACCAGGTGAGCAGACCTGTATCTGTGTGTGTTTTAGGTGAAAGTCATGACCGACCGGGACCTGCTGGCGATGGCTTGTGAGCAGTTTCTGGGTAAATCGGTGGTTGAGATCAAAGCAGTGGTCCTGCAGACCTTGGAGGGACACCTGCGCTCCATTCTAGGTACGAACATCTCAACGTTCTGACTGGGTGTTGGTGAACATCTCAACGTTCTGCCTGGGTGTTGGTGAACATCTCAACGTTCTGACTGGGTGTTGGTGAACATCTCAACGTTCTGCCTGGGTGTTAGTGAACATCTCAACATTCTGCCTGGGTGTTAGTGAACATCTCAACATTCTGCCTGGGTGTTAGTGAACATCTCAACTCCTCTGTGCAGGTACTTTGACCGTGGAACAGATCTACCAGGACAGGGACCAGTTTGCTAAGCTGGTGAGAGAGGTGGCAGCCCCCGATGTGGGCAGGATGGGCATTGAGATTCTCAGCTTCACCATTAAGGTGAGTCAAGGGTCTTTCACAAAGCAGAGTAACTCTTGTATACTGTGTTTGATATAAATACATCCAGATAATTCCAGTGTTAAAGGTAAAGACTACCTTCTGGGTGTGAAACTCATGATTTGGCGCATACTTGGTATTGCTTCAGTTCATTTTCAGTACAGCGGGGGTTCGGGGGTTTCTAACACAAACATGTTAACACGCTGTTTAGCATTTTCTCTTTTTAATTAGAAAGAGCTGTCATGAAATCCCTTAGTTCCACACATCATGTGGATAAATAATCAACAGCTTCAACACATTTAGAATTTGTAAACTCATGCAAAAAAAAAAAAACTGTTTTGAAAAGACCACTGCAGCTGTTGGCTGCTCTACTCCACCAAGCAGCACTCGTTATAATCAACTGTAAACTTCTCAAACTGCACGCTCACTGCACGCTATTGTCTCCTACGATGTCTTTTGAGGAAGACAAAGGAATAACTCACCCGCCAGTTGAAAAAGTATGATGTTTGTATGCTGAAATGATGACTGAATCCTTGTCATTTGAAAAGCATTCTTTTTGAGACATAGTATAACTGTGAGTTCAAGTTGAACTTTTCCCTTTTTTAAGTATTTGTTAGTCCAGGCCACCAGTTAACAATTTGTATGCACATTAAAGTTAACTTTATTTGTAATTAGTTTGAAACACAACTCTATAATTTAAATCTAGTAGTAGGTTGATTTTACTTGTATAGTAACAGTCATCTCTACCTACAGTCTTTCATCTACAGGCAGAACTTCCCAGTTCGCTTAATGTCTATTTCTACTTCAGTCCTAGACATCAGATGCCGACAACTTTAAGAATATTAATATTTCTGAAACTCCAGATGTGTGTTAGACAACCATAAATCGCAATATCCACAATGTAAATAGGTGGAAGAATATTTTAAGTTGGATTCCGTACCATCAAATCACGTTGGAGACAGAAAGGTATAAATCTTATCTTAACGTCATCCTTGGTGGATGATCCAGTGGGTTTAGTATGCTGTTATTATTGTGGAGGAATAAAGTATTCTTGCTAGGTTCTTTACCAATATTCAATAAATCAACAGTAGTCCAGTCTTTCAGAGTTTATTCATGCAGTATGGGAAGAAATACAAGGAGCAAGACTATACTGTATACCAGGGCTGGGCAGTATAGCTGAAACATGTTTAATTTCAGTCCATATCAATAATTATTGATAATTTTTAATGACCTATTTTTAATGAAGACCAGAAGAAAAAAGGTTGAACTTAACCACTTTATTTAGAATGTAACCACTTTATCATCTCAACATCCCTTATTATTATTGATGCAGTGTCTGTCGCGGTACATATCTCTATGGTTTCATCGGCCAGGTCTGCGATATACAGAACCGTAAACACATTACATAACAGAGGAATTTGGGGTTGTGTCCTGGGAGCATAATAGCTACTAGGCACCCAGGCAGCTAGATAAGTAGGGAGGTCAGTTTAAGCTGTTGTTGTTATAATTAATACAGTTCCCATGAATAGCTTAGCTTTCAATTCCCACGTTTTTATTGATAATTTACTTGTATTGTAATGATGATTTTTACTACATTGCATCATGCCAGGTTGATCATCCAGATAATAATCAAACTCTCTTTTACTTCAAGGCAGCACCTGTTCAAATTCATACTATTATCAAATTGGAAATATTTTTTGAGGGATGTTTCAATTCAAGATCAGTATGCAGTATTGTACTGTTAACGTTGCTGAAACCATGGGCTGAACGCCTGTCTTCCCTATATGGGCCACATAAAGGGGGCTTCCAATACTTGTCTACAATACAGTGTCTCTCAGCGGCACTTTGTCCATTTGGTTTGATGGCATCTGGGCCTAATTGATGTAAACCCCAGTGACTGGCAGCAGACTCCCCTACTAGCCCTTCATCACTGATTAGAAGTATATGAAGCATGCTGGAGACACAGTGGCTAACCACCAGTCTATTTCTATGAAATCAATTAGTCTTCATCTAGACGGAGTCCATGATATTCGGAGACCAGTTAGCTCGTTAGTATAGGCTTCAGGGAACGGACCTTTGTTCCGTGTTAGATTCATCAAGTTTATTAATTTAGATCAAATCCCTTGAAATATTTTTCCTCCATTTGTCTTTGTGTAGTTTGCATTTGTGAAACCCATCCGGTATTAGTACTAGTATTTCTTATGCAGGTTATTTTAATAACTCGTCACCAGTGAGATACCTCTGTCAACAGTTGTAATTAAGGAGGTATTTGCTTACGCCAGCGACTCCTGGGTGCAGTCACCGAGCAGTTGTCTCACATTGATAACAGGGTAGCAACTACAGTTTAAGAGCTCAGGATGTGTACAGGGAGCTGAGAGCCATGATGCCCTGTAGGTTGATGTGTGTGTGTGTGTGTGTGTGTGTCTCTCACAGGATGTGTACGATAAGCTGGATTACTTGAGCTCCCTCGGGAAGACCCAGACCGCTGCTGTCCAGAGAGACGCGGACATTGGCGTGGCTGAGGCAGAGAGAGACGCTGGGATCCGGGTAAGGAAGGCCGCAGCTTCTCTGTGGGTTCGGGGAAGCGGGTTTGGTAAGACACTCGCCTCAATCTCTCTCTCTGTTCTTAGGAAGCCGAGTGCAAGAAGGAGATGATGGACGTCAAATTCCTTGCAGATACCAAGATGGCCGACTCCAAACGTGAGCTGGACCTGCGGAAAGCTGCTTTCAACCAGGAAGTCAACACCAAGGTTGGCGATTTGAGGGTTTAAAAAGCCCTTGTCTCTAGATGTAGGATCTAGGGCAGATGCAGTTATGTCTGACTATTTGAAACACAAAGTGCCTCAGCTGTACAATTCCTGTTAATGTGACCGTGTGTGTGTGTGTGTGTGACAGAAAGCGGAGGCCCAGCTGGCCTACGAGCTGCAGGCGGCCAAGGAGCAGCAGAAGATCCGTCTGGAGGAGATCGAGATCGAGGTGGTGCAGAGGAAGAAGCAGATCACCATCGAGGAGAAGGAGATCGCCCGTACCGAGAGGGAGCTCATCGCCACGGTCAAAAGGCCCGCAGAGGCCGAGGCCTACAAGATAGAGCAGCTGGCCGAGGGGCGGAAGTGAGTGACTGACGCCTCATCCGTTGGCTTTGCTTCCAGCTGTTGTCACGCCAGAAGTTGTGCAGAATTAGGCGGGAAATATATTAAACTGTACATTTCGGTTTTGCCAGTGCTAGCATCCTTACTGAACAAAGGCAAAGTGTAATTACTGGTGGCTGAAGCAGCTGTACTGGTTTTGAGCTCTGTGTTTTTACTCTGATCAGGTTGAAGAAGGTGCTGACGGCCCAGGCCGAGGCGGAGAAGATTAGGAAGATAGGCGAGGCCCAGGCAGCTTCCATCGAGGCTGTGGGCAAAGCAGAGGCTGAGAAGATGAGGCTGAAAGCTGAGGCTTACCAGCAGTATGGAGAGGCCGCTCAGACCGCTCTGGTCCTGGAAGCTCTGCCGAAGGTAACACTCACACATGCTCACTGTTTTTCTACTCCTTTTTATTGTAGAAGAATGCATTTCAGTGTTTTGGCTGAGGGATTTGTTTGTTTGTTTGTTTATTTATTGGAATGGTTGGCTGGGCTCTTTTCTAACAGCACCCTGCTTCACATTCATTCAACTACAGACAGCTGTAACAACATCTTGATAGTTTCTCATTCACTTTCGCCATGTTGGTTCGGGGACACAAAATGGCCGACCTCTGTGCGACCAGCTAGCTTTTAGAACCAGGCAAGCATGACTGCATTTGCATATGACGCACCGTATACCCACTTGGGAAATGTAACTCTTAGTTATATTCATTCACCCCTCTGACCCAAATTCATAGCAGACCACAAGACCAAACAAGCTAACCTCATGTATTGGCAGTGGAATATCTATATCTATCTAAAATATCCAAATGGACACCGGCTTGCTCTACATTGGGAGCTCCCAAGATTGCTACATCTTTAATGACTCATAAGTCATGAACCTGTATAATCCTTTGACCTTACTTTGATCATGTGCTATGAAACACTGACTGCGTCATGCTCTCATTAACAAATAAACCTTCTCTTTTCAGATTGCTGCCAAGGTGGCAGCACCTTTGTCCAGGACCAATGAGATTGTCATCCTGAGTGGGGAGGGCAACCGCGTTACAGGGGAGGTCAACCGCCTTCTGGCTGAACTTCCTGTGTCTGTCAACGCTCTGACCGGAGTGGACATCACCAAGGTAAGTCTGTTGGACCTGAGGCTGTTAGCGCTGTACAATGTACTGGTGTCACAACCTTTCCCCAAGCCATCATGATACCTGGAACAATTTACTACAAACAATAGCAGGCCAGGAAACTAACTTTAATGTGCTAAAAAGTTTTTTGTTTTTTTTATCATTTTAGAGAAGAAATTATGTTTGATTCCCTGCCAGAGTGGCTGGTGTAGACAAACTTTCCAGTGGCTGGTGTTCATTTGTTACCCTGTAGTTAAATAAATCAGGGCCAGTATGCTGCAGCAAGCAAAGCAAAAATTTTGCAAATTTGAAATAGGAGACAGACAGAGAGAGGGAGAAAAAATAAAATAGCGCTTTTTTTTTTTATTGTGCTTTGTGATGTCATGTCTCATCCATGATGCCACGCCCCTAGTCCATGATGCCACGCCCCTTGTCCATGATGCCACGCCCCTAGTTATGCACAATCAAAGTTAGCTAGCTAGGACTTTTAGTTGCATATCATTACCAGACTCAGCATTTACACAAAGCTGCTTGTACTTTTTCCCCCCTAACAGATCCCTTTACTGCAGAAGATGGCCAACGCTCAAGCCTGAAAACAAGTGACTCCACATTACTTCGATATCTGTTGTATGCACTCTCATAGACTGCCTTTAATACACTTGAACCATTTTGTTGTTTTTATACATATATATAACAAGTGGATTTTTGGAAACCTCTGGTGCCTTACTTCCTACAGGACCAGAATATCTGCATGTACTGCTGCTCCTTTAAAGAAGATCTGTTTCCTTTTGGTTTATTTCTTTTTTTTTTTTTCACGGCAGGCTGTTTATATTTTTATTTCTTTTTTTAGACGGTAGATCTTGGCCCGTTTAGAAGAAGTGTCACAGCGTAGGAGAGATGATGCCCCGTTCTTTACGTTCCTAGTTCAGTTCATGTCATGGTGTGAGTTGACCGCTGATCCCTGCTGGTATCCTGTTCACATGTAGGACTTCTCCTTTCCAGGACCAGACCTTTAACACAGCATGTGTCAGTCCTTTCTGCTGGTCCATATACTCTACTCTTCCACCTTGTCCCTCCCTGTCACACATCTACCTTGCCTTTACCTAACCTTTCCATAATCTGTTATCCTTTAGATAATCTGTTATCCTTTAGATAATCTGTTATCCTTTAGATAATCTGTTAACCTTTAGATAATTAGTTTTGTACATGTTGTAATTTTTAACTCTCAAATGTTATTTAGGTTATTTTTCTCAGCCAAACTACAATGCAACAAGGTGCTCCAAATCCTTTAAGAAGCCCCTGTTACTGTACAAATCAGCAGGTTTGTATGTTAGTTTTACTTTGTTGACTTCAGCTGTTGTCCATGCATGATTTATATAAATACAATGATGGTTTCTGTTGTAACAAAAGGGGAAGGGAATTCTAATCTAGTGCTAATATTGTTATTGTGGTGTAGTCATTAATATTTAGTCTAGCTTTTACTGTGAATCTTTAGTCATTTTGACCCTTATTAAAATTGTTAAACGGGTAACTGGATGTTCAAGGGTCAAGAGTCGGTGTAACCTAGGCGTGAGTTTATGGGCAAAATTATTAAAGGAGTCTTGTAAGTATGTGGACTAATTCAGTAGTCTATAAAATCCTACTGTGAAAGGATTCTGGTTTTGAAAGTGAATAGCCAATCAGCAATTCCAAATTCATCCTTTTTTTTATTATTTATTAACGAGTAATGTTTAGCAAAATACTTGGGATATAACCCTAATGTTGTTTGATTTCCTATAACAAATAGATCCTAAGCCATGTTTAACAGTACTTCTGGGTCTGTCGATTAAACCAAACTTTTATACTTGTCAGAGAAACATATTCTTTTCATACAAAGCTGGTAGATGTCCTTATTTGTTTATTTCAATAATTATGGAATGAGTTATTGAAGTATGCTGTTGTAGTACAGTACACCAACTCTCTCTCTCTCTCTCTCTATGCTTCAGTTCATATGAAGAATATACAAGAATATTAATTTTAATTCTCATTCCAGGATAATCAAACTGTTGTGCTTTTGTAAATAACAAAAAATATCTGAATTTTGTGATTTCTTTATGCTTTAAACATTAAGCTCCATTCAAAGTGAAAATCAGATGTGATGATTCACCCTAGTCATTCACCACTCTGGTGTTTGTGTGTAGAGACATGGCTTGGATGTTGAGGAAGAGAGGAGAGTGGGTATGTCATGTGGGTTAACACTGATCACACCTACACTCGCTTGCTCTCAACAACAGGCTAGTGGGGCTACTGGCCTTACTGGTTTGAACTGGCCCACCCAGCACTTCAGAAACATGTCTCTAGCTGAGGCTTCTATAAGATGATCTGTTTGTTTGTTGTTTTGTTTTGTTTTTTCAGATATTGCATAAGAAAGAGCCATGGTGGAAACACAGTAGACTGTTAATTATGTAGATGTTTAGGCCAGTCCCTCATATTGAGTTGATTTTTCTGCTAGTATGCTTCCTCACTGCAGCTGTGGTGACTTTATAATACTGTGACAATGTTGATTTGTTTTTATTTTTTTGGCAAGCAAAGATCTAGTTGACAGAAACCACTTAAAATGTCTTTAATGTATAGATATAACTCGAAAACCTTCTTCTTCTTTTTTTTACATCTTTTTTTTGCAAAAATGTGAGTTGTGTGGCATATGCTCAATGTGATTAACACTATTTGTAATCATGCACATTATTTATCATGTGACCATCACAGTCCTGTATGTTATTGGCGCATGTCATTCATGTGTACTTAATATCATGTTATCACAGCTCACTCTTTTATCTATCATTCTAATAAATTTAAAGGTGAAATATGTCATATTTTCTACCCATTAGAGGGTGTTTATGTTCACTTGTTCAACTGAAAACATTGAGACGGGTGTTGTGCCCTTTTCATCCCTCCCTGTCCTTCACATGAAGGGACATACACATGAGACAGCAGTGTAAAACAAAACAAATACCACTAGGAAAGGCCAAAATCTCATAAGCTTGTCTGTAGCCACTTTAAGGAAAGCTTTTTGTAAAAATAAAATCATTGACACATACGTAAGCTTTTATAGATGATAGCCTGCATCATGAAATACCTGGCAAATATGTGTATGAGCATAACATCAAATGCTTAGCATTTGCTGCTTGCTAGTACTTGATTTGTGACACTATTGCGCAGAACCCTTTGGATAAAGTTCACATTCAAATTAGGTTCCAACTTCTAATTACTATTAATTTAAATAAAATTGTCTGATATTAAAGCATGCAATGGCCTACTATTAGAAAGAAAAGGTCAGTATTAAAGTATAAAACAATATATATTGTTGTTTAATATTGATATATTGTGTTGCCAAAGTGTATTAAGTACATAACAGTTGAATATCCTCCTGGGCGGTGCAGGGCCTCCCCGGGAGATTGATTTGTTTTTTTCAAAGTGGCTGTTTGTTTCTTTTGTAA
>OMKK01084891.1:0-11375 GCA_900302305.1 Polymixia japonica
ACAACTGTACTGTATACTGTATATTTATGATATTGTGGTATGTGTATTTTATTGAATATATGTAGAGCCATATACATATGAAAAAAATGTGTTTAGTCTGTTAAATAAAGGAACAACTCGTCCTTTAATGATAAATCCTTTGCTCTCTGAACGCTGTTTTTCTGCTGCCACAGTGACATGGCTAAGTTCAAAGCTAACATTGAATCTAAAATTATCCTTTTATTACACAAAAGAATTCTTCCATTGGCTACAGCCACCTTAAGCTAGAAAGTGAAAAGACATATTTTGCTATCCCTCTGAAAGATTCTTTCATCCATTCATGACAACAACTGCCCTGATTCAACCATCAACAATCGCTTCTAAAGGAAAGGTCTTTAATCTTAGACTGATATCGCTGCTAATGGAGCCTCGAAAACCATGTCCATTTATCTTCCCCTGCAAACGTCTCCGTCATGTATTTTCAAAAGCTCATTTAGTGTTTTTGTGTTTCTTTATCATTACTGTGCAATTATTGGCTGTCTATTTTTCTATAACAAAATGTAAGTATACCTACAGAGTTGTCCCACTAATGAACACACAGGTGTGATTTGGTTATTTCTAAGGGGGTGACATTTACATAACCCTTGAGCTTCAGTTGACAGATATGACATACCATTTTTCTCAAATACATGCCGCTGACTAGCAGTCCACAATCCCCCCCACAAATCAATAGCAAGCCCTGGTTGATTTCAATCAGGTTTTGTCATTTAACAGGTCTAACTTGAGAGCCCTTTACTCTTCTGGTAGGGCAGAATTGAAAGAGGAGATTGTCTGTGTTCTCCCCTGTTACGCATCACTGAACACACATTGCCTACTAAGGTGCTGAGGATTTGAACTTCTTCTCTTTCCTGAGGCAGAATATCTCAACACGGGCAAGTTGTATTATTGCAGAAACTCTGAGCTTGTCAATATATATCATCTGACAGAAATTCAGTCTACAATTACGGCTAATTACGGGGCTAAGACTGTTTTTTTAGTGTGTTACGGCGGCCAGGAAGGCCAGACTGGGCTGTTTCATTTAGAAACACGTTGCAAATTCAGAAATGCGATGCAAATACATAAAACACGTGCAAATACAAAAAAACGCTGCAAATCTGGACACAACACAACAGGAGTAAGTAAGTAAGTAAACTATTTATGATTGATAGGGAAGTGAGCCACAACACGACAGAAGTGTTTCAGGAGGACACTTAAAGGGGATGGAACCACACAGACCTCGCTGAAAGAAAACATCTTAATCACAAAGGGGAACAATGTAAATTGCGGTACGCCCATTAGCTAACTTGACATCAACATCCTTATCAGATTTGGTCTGCTAAAATCTATCATCACAGCAAGTTATTGATTTAGCCAATGTCATGACTTTATGTGATCATTTATGAAATTATCTTATTATCTTAATTCTTCTTACACCAAAGTCTAGACTAAAAGCTAGTTTTGCAAGCAGACATGGTGGTGAAGGCTCCATCACTTTATGACAGTGGTGTGCAAACATTTTATGTCAGAGACCTCCTGCAGAAATACACATTTAAGCAAAGACCCCCATTTGATAATATTTCACCTGAGGGACCTCCACAGTGAAGGGTTTTGGTATTTGTTTTGTTTAGTATTGAATATCTGTCTACAATATATGTGGCCAGAGCAAAACCTATGATTAGAACAACCAACTTATTTTCAAATTGGGATAATTGTATAGTCAATTCAATTTTAGTGAAATAAACTAGGCCTGATTTTGGTTGCGGCCCCTCTGGGAACCTCTCAAGAACTCCTGAGGGTCCCTGGACACAGCTTTGACAACCACTCGATCCAGGACGCTCATCTACTTAAACAACAAAAGACAAAAGTCCGAGATTACGTCGCGCTCGAAGGACATCGTATGCCACGGGACCCGAGCTCTTTCAGTCTTCTCGTGCCATGACGAGGACATTTTCCGCAGTCAGACACAAGCCTCCACTCCAGCAACTGGCAGGGGATCTTGAAGAATATCAATTCCAGACAGCCTGTGCAGTGCTATGTGCAAGGTGCTGGTACAGTGTCACCTTCACAGTCCTGCCCCATTGCGCCGTGTCCGTGGGAAGGAAGGATAGCGCTGAGCTATCTGAGGCTATCTGATCGTTCTGTGATCAAATGAAAGCGATTGACAAAAACGTCTCTGGTTTACTCTTCTCATAGTGGACTGTTTGAACAGAGTTGACAGTAACCTCACTGGACTGCGACAACAACTCGGCACATACAAATGCTTCACAAAGGAATCCGTTGTTTGTTGCCATTTAAAACTCCCTTTCATTCCCCGGGCAGCTCTATGTTTTGATAGCCAATTGTGTTTAGTCTACTTGTCATTTTGGTACTCTCTGCCCCAGATGGCACAGCAATGATACAGAAAGACACGTTTGTTGTTTCATCCCAAAGCTTGTTTGTAGTCTAAATGTCTGTATTAACATCAAGGTCACACTTTGCCATGAAGTCATTTTAATCAGGAGAAAAAGCAGACAGCGTGGCCCCCTTCTTAGTATTCTTTGCAGTGGCAGATCCTCGTGACTTTTTTTGTACTACCAATGCCTCAGAGCTTTCTCAAGTTGGTCCCATTTTGTTCACCCTACGGAGCGCTGAACTACTGAACACTCGCTACCCATCTCAAGGAACAGGCTTGGGTTGATATGCGATAGCATCAAATATATTCGATACTATCGAATATCGCAATATTTGCTACCGTATACGATATTTTTCACGTCACCCCCCGCAGGACAATGTGTCGTTCGGATCTCAATTTATTACGTGTACAAATTTATAATCTACTTTAATATTAATAGTTGTTTCTATCTTGTTATTTATTGAATAAAACTTTCGTTTGATTAAAAAAAGTTTGATTCATTGTCAGCTCGATATTGACAGCTAGACTAACTTTCAGTAGGCCTATCAGTGCAATAATGCCATCTAGTGGCGACATGTTACCTGATCATAAACACCCCCCCGCCAACCGCGCAGATAATATTGTATATTGCGATATTTTGGTGGGACTGCATCGCCATAATTCAATTATGGATATTGCCCAAGCCTATCGAGGATAGAGCAACCTTTCCACACAACAGCTGAATGCGCAGCCTCATAAAAATGTGTGGTAATTGTGAAGTGGTCAATTACCCAATACAATGGCCTTTGTGTTCGCTGGAGGAAGGTGAAGTTCAATTAAAAGAGGGGAAAAACAAAAACAAAAAAACAGTGTAGACCTTCCTAAAAACACGTGGTAAATGTTTTTTTTTCACCAAGACAAACCACTTCTTGAAGTCCAAAATTCAAGTAGCATATAAATGATTAACCATAAATTAAATTAAATAAAAAGTGAAAAGATATGGCGTTATTAATATTATTATATGGTGCCCAGTAATGTGATCTACTGGCAACAAGCAATTACATTAAAAATGGTACAGCAATCAAATTAGCTCTGCAAAGAGGCAGTACATTACTTTCCAAAATTAAAAAGACTACAAAAAACACATTAACAAATGTAAAAATAGAAAATACAATTTCACCTCAAAGTCTGTCAGTGTCAGTCTCCCACACCAACACAACATCCAGTGTTGCCAAGGCTCAACTCAATTCAGGAAAATGCAGGCTACACACAACAACACCTGAACACAGGCAACACCTTGGATCACACATCTCTAAAACATTTCTAACAACAGTCTGCAAGAGCTAAAGTGGCGATTTCGAAGATCTCCGAAGACTTTCATTTAAATAAATGTCTGTTAAATTACTATCTATCGCCGAATGAGGTAACACAATGGTGATTGAGCCTATGGCCCACTGATGAAAGCCCTTGCATTTGCAGTATTATGAGTATTAAGAACCAGGTGTCTGTGGCGACTTACCCGCCACACATTCAAATTAGTATTAGTGACGCGTTTTCCCTTTGAAGTGAGGTCCAATTACACACCTGCAATTACCGCTTTTCGCCAAAGACAAAAAAACGGGAGATTTCCACTTTAATAATTTGGTCAGTGTGAGCACCAAACCAATAACATACTTGGTTTAGCATCATATAGCTTGTGCAATTGCTGCCATGCTAGTGCAGCACAGGGCCCAACATACAATGGTCACTCTACCATATGCCTGTTTATATAGTAGTGCAATTTGGTGGGGGGTGTGATTACAATTGGTAATTGAGCGAAACTCCTACTCCCCAGACCCCATGGCTACAATTATGTAGTCTTTTAAAGTAAATATATCTTCACCAGTTGATCAGACATGCATTCTAAGTAATTCGGTAAATGTCAAAAACAAACATTGCCATAAGTGTGCCTATTCAACTTGAACTGGGGTTTCCTGCAAAACTTGAAGCACAATACATGGCAGTGTATAATTTAACAATCTACGTAACATGCAGGTAAGCAAACCTTTGTTGTTTTTGGCTTTTGCTACGAGCACGAGGCTGGATGAGTCGGAAGAGGCCACAGGGGATGTTTTTGTTATTTGGATGCTTTGTGATTTAATGAATGAGTAATGAAACTCTGTTAATCACGTAATATTACATTTCAATTAAGTTTACAGAGGGGAGTACATTGAGTATGTCACATGGGAATAAATAATGACATTCAGACTATAAATATCTGTACAATTTGTTCTGAACTAACGTTTTAGCTAGTTTTAAACTAAACTATACAAAATGAAAGGCTACCATGATGTTCCGTAAACACAAAAACAACAGAAAATCATCTAAAAGGAATGAGCCCGTACAGCACTGACACTGTATCACTGAAGAAACAAATCTCGTATAAAAGTGCAGATGTATCAACATGCAAGTGACAGTAACTCCGTGCTGTTACGTGAAATTAACCACACAAAAACAAACTCCTGTGAGATAAGGATGAAATAGGACGATGTTTAATGAGTGAAAATACTCTCTGGCTGATTTAGGTACTAGCATATCGTATTAAATATTTAGCTGGGGCCCTGTGTGAGTCCCAAGAGTGTCTCCCGCACTGGAACTTCCGCTGCAGTTTAAATGAGGGACCCGGCTCCAGAGGGACCACAGCTCCTGCTGGCAGATAGAGAGCTAATTTACTCCATGACTTAACAAATTGCCCTGCTGCATTAGATGAGATTTTGCCTCATGCTCTCTCTAAACTAATAGCAGCCTAATTATGTATGTTTCATTTCTAAACATACACATTCAATGCTACATCTAGAGTGGCCAGAGAGAGAAAAGAAGCTGAACCAGCTCTGAATTTCTGTATTTGCTGAAAAAAGATTCTGTGATATCTAGGACAGAAAAATCTTTGTGTAATTATGAACCTTGTACCCGCTGAAATCATCTTGTCTGTCAGTGTATGAGCCAATTATAGAAAACATGCTGTTACTTACTGTATAGCTGTGCAGTATATGCTGTGAAAATGTCAAATCAACTGAGCAGTAGGCTATAAATAAATTACTTTTTTACCATCCTAACTGAGCACCTATTCTTAAAGGTGCTATCTATATTATTTGAAAATAAATTAATAAATTAATAAAAAGTCAAATGACCACATTGTAAGGAAAGAAAGGTAATTTCAACATGATAGTATCAGAACTAAACACCTCTTCTAGTTGAATTCACCCCAGGGCCTATTTTGTTTAAATTGTGTGTTTGGGGACAATTGTGATCTGCCACTGTGATTTTTGTCATAGATGTTTGCATTAGCCTCTTTTTCTCTTCAGAGAATTTTGTTAACGTATCGGTGAGTTGGCTTTGGAGGCATCACAAACTGCAGCAGGAGGAGAACAAATCAGATTTGAACCGAGCTTGGAGAAAGATAAAGACTGTGAAGTTTCCCATTTGACTGAGACAGATCATCAGTCAGAGAGCATCTAGTTTATGGTCTGTTATGCCGGGATGAGGGGACACCTAACAACTCTATTTAAAAAGCCATTAGGAAATTCTTATAAGCCAAGAACACCAGTATATCCAGGATGGAAAATCGTTCTCACTGACGGAATAACCACTCGGTTTCTAGTAAAAGGTGTGTAATTACAAAGGCTAATTACACAATCAACCTTAGTTTGAATAGACACTATGTAGCACTTAGGTGGTTTCTAAATGTATGTGATTGATATGGGGAGTGAAAAGGCCAATATTATAAATGTTATGTCTGTTCATAGACTGCAGCTGTATGGTTATGAATATTTGCTTTCTAATCATTTCTAAAAATGATTTCCACATACTTCTAGCTAATCTAATTGCAGTGACATTTTCTATATTTTCCCATTCTCTGATCCGTCAGTGACTTCTCACATCTAATATTAGCTTAGATCTAATTGATATTGCATGCTTAATATAGGTGTATTAGAAAAAATAAAGCACCAGCTATAAGACACTATTAAACTGTAGATTGCAAAGGCTTGATCTACTTTAGTTGCAGTCTGTCTTTTCTGGTGTAAATAGATATAATACAGTACATAGATACAATACATAATAAAAAGAAGTCTTTATTTTCAGGAAGCCTAGCCACTGCATGAAAACATGGAACTTTAATTGCAGTATTTTGCTAAATTAAAACTTTTGAATTTTGACTCAATTCCCACAACTAATCACATTATTAAAAAACATTTAGACTGCAAATTCCAGGAATCACCCGCAATTTTATTGATATGAATAATCAACAGGCAGCAAGCAGGCATTACAAATTGGTGCTTTAGATCACAATGTTTGGTCCTCTGCAGACTTTTATTGCAAGTTAACACTGAAAACAATTAAAAAGAAATCTGCATATCCTCAACTGCAAATTGTTGCAGAAATTAATATGTACGCACTGAATTGAAAAGGCAAATTCCATATAAAACAGCTCACTACTGCAGACACAGTAGTCAAGCGGCATGTCTAAAACGCTACCAGAAAATAGTAAGCCTTCAGAACATCTGCTGTCATCTTGAAAACCTCAACAATGGGCCTATAAATGCTTCAGACTCGCTGTGCTCTTCTTTGAGAACGAAATATACTCGCTGTACCCTTCAACAGAAAGCCTATTAGTGATACCAGTTTTTTGTGCGGGGCAGCGCCGGTCTAACCACTGCTTTCAGACGTTTTTATTTAGGTCATAGGTTCTAAAGATTTTGTCCATGGCATTCTTGTCACAGCAAAATATGTATGTTATGGTCCGATCAGAGGAGAATCAAGTAAAACCTCAAAAAGCTTCAGTTCAAACTCACTCGTCTAATAAGGTATTGTAGCTAGATTGAACACATTAGTGTTACTAAACTTGACAGTTATTGGTGACAGGTTAAACAAAGGGAAACAGAGGAATATAATTAATGTTGTGAAGTGTACTCTACACTAATTGGGAAGAATAAAATGGTCCATATTTTCAATAGATAAGCTGTCATTTTGATCTCGGTTTGTTACAAAATTAACCTAAAAACCAAAAGCTGAGCGCTTTTTTACATGGCTGATTCAAACTTGGACGATATTCATTGAAGGGCAGGAAGATATAGTCTTCAACTATACAGGTATAGTCTTTTTCTATAGTCAATGCAACAACCAGTCAAACATTTAAATCTGTTATTTAAAACTGTTGATGCCTGTACCATATGTCAACAGGGTTAATATTACTCCAGACAACACAGTTAGTTTCAGCTTTTTGCAGTTTTGTGTTTAATGGCTCATGCAATGAGAAGCCTGTTCCAAAGTCTTTGTTTTCTTCAAAGAACTCCCATTAAACGATGCAATACAAAAATTAATTAAACACTTACAGAATGAGGATTGAAATAATGAAACAAGGGGACATGGATACAGACACAAACAACCAAGATTCTTGGAAGCAAGTAAATGCTGTACACGCTTTTGTTTCATTTTCAGAAACACTCAGCGCACCAAGTAAATGGTTGAGACAAATACTGGTGCAGCCAGTTGTTAGGCTGGAGAGCAAAGGTTTGGCTGTCCATTACTTTAGTTGTTCTTATATTGCATCGAACTCTTCTACTGATGAAATATAGTACAGGGAAGAAAAATGAAAAACTGAGGAATCATATTCATTAACTTCAAGGTCCCAAAACAAGTAACTAATCTAATAACTAATAATACGTTATGGACTTTTGACTGTTGTGAAAATGTGAAGAGCCTGGAAGGATCCCACAGAATGTTTGCAATTGATATTCCTAGTGGTCACAGTAACACCAGAAAAGACAGTTTGGGAGAGAGGGAATGGGAACTGGCCCACTTACTGAGAGTTCCAGTGAAGCTATGTGCCTCACTGACATCAAGGTGGGCTCAAGGACTGACTTTTCAACAATATATTACCAAATACACGAATAGAGGTTCATAAGTGTCAACACTTTTTTTTTTTTTACAAGCCCCTGTCACAAGTACTCCAAACAAATATCAGAGCAATGATTCTCAAATGTGCCTATCATAGACACAATTCATACCTACACTGCAAGTGCTTATCAGCGGCTAGTATCATGAGTTTTCTAATTGTTACTACACCCTTCAAGGACGTTTCTTTACGGATGGAATAAATTATATTGCACACATCAGCTAAAGATGACAGAAAACTGGCTAACATATCATAAGAACCATTCCAATCATGATTGATTATCCTCCAAAATAAATGAATAGGTAATTATTAAATGGAGACACAACAGCTTGTATAATGAATGCACTGAAAACAACATCTGCCTGAATATGTCCTAGAGACATTTTACACGATGGACCAATTATGTTCTGTATTAGGTTGGAGAAAAATATCTGGTATTCTAAGAGGTCATGTCACATAGCTAAAACAAGACAGTACAAACAATGCTATACATATATATATAGATATAATATATTATATTATATATTGTCGAGCATTTTGTGTACTGATGAGAATCGTGCTCGAAGAATCACGCAAAATGAAGCACCACTATGAATCCATACTGTGCTTCTGGCAAGTTTCTTGCGTGTTATCATCTTAAGAATATTGAGTTTGAATTTTACTGAGCATGTTATTTCAAGTTTAAGGACCGATATGGGCGAGTTATATATACTGCTAGCAATGCAATTACTCAGTACTAGTCACTAGATTTCAGTTGGAATATCAACGTTGTGACAATCATAACAATGATTCTGGGATAAACATGATCAGACACTTTGAAAGGCCACATCCACAATCATCATGCCAATGGGCTTTTAAAACCAGCAAATCCCTATCGAGAAACCCAATTAGGCTACAGCTTCAGTGCTCCCTCAGACAGGGCTTTATATACACTGCACTACACCACCTAAAGGCATTATAGGAGGCAGCTCAGAAAATGTAACTAGCTCTGAAAAAATGTCAAAATCATGTGTTTTGATATATAGATAGATAGGCTAACTTGAGATAATGCAAAAGAAAACCATGGGAAATGTTGGTATGGTATGGTATGGTATGGTATGGTACGGCATGTTATGGTATGGTACGGCATGGTATGGTATGGTATGGTATGGTATGGTACGGAATGGTATGGTATGGTATGGTATGGAATGGTATGGTATGGTATGGTATGGTATGGCATGGTATGGTATGTTATGGTACGGTATGGTACGGCATGGTATGGTATGGTATGGTATGTTATGGTATGGTATGGTATGGTATGGTATGGTATGGTATGGTATGGTATGTTATGGTATGGTATGGTACGGCATGGTATGGTATGGTATGGTATGTTATGGTATGGTATGGTATGGTATGGTATGGTATGGTATGGTATGGTATGGTATGGTATGGTATGGTATGGTATGGTATGGTATGTTATGTTATGGTATGGCATGGTATGGAATGTTATGGTATGGTATGGTATGGTATGGAATGGTGGTATGGTGTGGTATGGTGAAAAACCCTTTTTAGGTGAAAATTGGCATTAAAATAGAATACTGGGATTCCCTGAGTGAATTAGACACAAGCAGTGGACATGAAATACCAAAAATCATAAATAAATGAAGGGAATCTTCAAACATGTAGTTCTTTCATAAACTGGACCCTTTTGGCCCTTCTATCGGACACCATTAATGGCTCTATCATTTGACTATCATTTCTACATAATTGTATTGTATTTGTTTCGACGCTTGTGCTATTCTTGCACTTGAATACTTGTATAGCACTTTGATCAACCTTGATTTAAAAAAAATGTGGTTTATTGTATAAACAGACTTGACTTGAGAATGAATGGCTCAAATCAGAATCCAATTCAAATAGGTTTTGATTCTAGATGACATGTCTGAGATAATTCTGTGAAAATGTAGTCGGATGAGGACTGTAACAGCCTTCTCTAAACCACAGTAAAAAGGTAATAACAGTGATTTACAATGTTACTTCTAACTAATGAACGGGGGTGATAAGAGCCTAAGCATTATATCTGAAATATTTTGGACGCTGCTCAGGAGGTAAAGCCAGACGACAACTTCAGTGTTCAGAATAAAGGGAAGAACGTCCCTAGTGGTAACAGCAAAAAATCTACAATTTCAATCAAATAATTCAATAAAATGTGCACGTTTCAGGCAACATCTGGACAGTTTGGGTAGTCACACAGACCTGTCTTTCTGTTTTTTTTGTTTTGGTTAATTAGATTAACTGATTTGGTTTGAGAGTGATAATTGCATCAGTGCCTGTAGCATTTCAAAATTATTGTTTTAATTCTTTGAAAATTGCATCTGGCATCTTGTTGGAACGGCTTGATTTTGACGTTTGTGAGCCATTTACTGCATATTCTTTGATCCTCTTCCTCATTTAGCAGGCAGTACCTTTTTATCTGATAGTCAAATAGTGCTTGTACTATTGGTTAAAACAAGATTAATGTAGAACGGTAAAAAAATAATTAAAATTAAGTCCAAAACCTAGCATGAACAAAACATTATCCGAAATTGTGTGTGAAATCCTTTTTTCATTAAAAATTAAATGAATAGTGTATTGTCTCTGCCTTGGAAAGTAACTGAAATAAAATAAAAACCATCACTATTTTAGTCTCAGCCTATTGATCAAAGCCTAAATGAAAGAAGAATGTAGAAGAGAGCCATTTGGCAATGATTAAAATCATTATTAACAATTAAGGTGCACTACTGGCTCTACATTCAAGTTAATGGTGGACATAGAGGTGCTGTGGACACATTTTTCTTGGTCCTAACAGTCAACATACAGCCAGAGGGAGAGGGAGGGGCAGTAGAGGTAGCGATAGCCCAGACAGTGCAAGACAAGGTGCTGTGTAGTAACACATAACTGCTGCAGTATTGCATTGATGCCATTATGACTACAGCCCTTAATGGACTGAATTGGAATGTTTACCACAGAAATACAGTTTAGATTTACAGGAAAACCTCAAGTTTTTATCACGGTGTGTGATAGTATATATCT
>OMKK01084892.1:0-15893 GCA_900302305.1 Polymixia japonica
AAGAGAGAGAGAGAGAGAGAGAGAGAGAGAGAGAGAGAGAGACTCACCTTCGTAGAGCTGACACGTCTCCTGTGTAGGCAGCAAAGAGGAGGTTGATGACAGACTTCACCTGCAGGGGGGGAGAGAGAGAGGTTTGTACAGTAGATGACTAATCACAAAGGAATGCTAATTCACTATTCCTCCTCTGTCAGCTCCAGCTATTAGAGAAGAAAGATAGTATTATCTCATTATAGTTCAAGCAGTGTATTATACGAGGGATTAGTTGATATAAAGCAATAATTATTTGTTACATCAATTATGTCACACATAATGTCAAACCAGGGCTTAGGGGAATTCATTTGCAGTTTAGTCAATTTCAAATGTAAATAGAAACTGTAGTTTTCTCTCTCACAGTAAATAATATTCTGTTATTTCTTATCAAGTTGGATATGACAACCTCCTTCTGACAAAGGTGTTTCAACATTTATATTAAGAATCCACCTACTCAACTGAAAGATAATTGAACTCAGCCAGCCCTGCTTCAGACAGTTACATCCACTCAAATATTAGGGAACCAATTCAATACAACATAGTTTTAATTAAGCTGAATATAATGAACAACACAGAGATTCCCACATCAATCGAGACTTACCCTGGAACAGGAATGACTGAATTCCTAAGCAAAACTTCAAGGGCAAAGGGTGAATTCTTTTGAAGGAAAACATGTGAGGATGATAAAATAAAATATAGAAGCTTGTTCATATAAACTTAATTGTAACATTCCAATATAATGAATATCATAACCAATATAATATAATTTACCAACTTCAGTAATATAAGCAAAACTAAAATGAACTGAAGTTAATTCAAGAATATTAAAAGCTTATAAAGAGTGTCGAGGAACTCAAAATGGGCAGATGTCTGATGTCTATGAAGACTGCTATAGAGAGATGAGACGTCCTGGTCAGGCAAACCAAGCAGACGCATGACTGGTGTTACTTCTAACTTTAAATCACAGCTCTGGCGCCTAGTTGTTAAAAGAAAGTGTTACTTAAAGCTGCTATGTGAGGTATTCTGCCAATAGGGAATTACAACAACAAGCTGTTATATTGTGCAGTACAGTACACTGTATGTTCTGATTACTCTGCAAAATATAACAATAAAATAAAAAACCTTTTCATTAAAACCTTTGTGATATGGACTATCTTTGAAAGTATGATTCAACTGTTTTCCTGCTGCAGCGTTAAAGTAGTTGAATCGCAATATTTACTGAATCGCAATACGTATCGAATCGGCACCTAAGTATCGTGATAATAACGTATCGGGAGGTCCCCGTCAATCCCCGTCTCTATAAAATAACAGAATTTCACACACAGCAGCTTTAAAGAACACTTCTAATACTGGCAACTGAAATATAAGGTTTATATTATTCTTTTTTTTTTTTTAATAAAGGAAAATTATATGGGTTGAAATGATGGGGAACATGCAGTAAACAAACACAATGTCCATATAGACTTGCAGGGCTTTGATACTGATGGTCAAAATCCCCTTTGGATTTTAAACAGAAGCATTAAAAAATAAAACAAAAAAACCCCCCTGTAAAGCTGATGTTTCACCTTTGACAGTGTTTGTGACCAGAGAAACTCTGTTCTTTAGATGCAGTGTTGAAGTTTTGTAAATTAAATTAAATAAAATCAAGGTTGTGTGTATTTTTGTCGACATTATTAAGAACCGTAACGTACTGCAGTACAATACAGACAGTTCATTGTTAAGCCAGAACAGAACCGAGTGCACTGCAGGTATTGCAGTGTGGAGCCATGTTTTAGCTTGGCTACCTACCACACATTCAAGGAATTAGAAAAGCACACATTCATCTACGTGGCAAAGAATGAGAAAATATATTGGAAAAACAGAATATAAAGCAGAGGTAGACATCAATACGCAGAAATTAATGTAACAGTAAAGAAGAAAGGATAAGCAAAACTAATACAGAGCCTCATTTTACCCAAGTGCCACATAAAGAGTATGAGTTCATGGTTTCGGACAAGTGCCAATGCCTCCACGTCAACTGCAGAGAGGCCATGACTGCGTCACAAATTGGGATTATCGGTTTTATAATATCTAAGGCTGTAAAATAAGGCTCACAGCGAAGACGTCACAACCACTTGACAAAAGGTTCACAGACTAAAGCAGTAGCCAAAGCAAGAACATCTTTAAACCTATTGAGAGCGAGACACAATAGTAAGCATTTAACACAAAAGCAGGTGAATTGAGAGTTAGGATATTAATAGATATACAAGAAGATAGCTTTTGTGATTTTTTTTTTTAAAGATTATATTTGACTCCTTCTTTATCAAATAGTATACACGATATACAAGATGAGATCCAGCCTTAAATTCATGTCACAAATGACATAAGTAATAAACGGAGCCTTTGTCTGAATCTTAACATATAAAGTGTGTGTAGCTTTTACATTATACGTTTTGACAAATACAATCTAAGACTATGTTCTTGACTCTGGCCGTTACCCATAATTCCATCGACAGTTTGCTATCTTGAATAAGGTGCATGTTCACATCCACCCAGTGCATTCTGCACGTAGAGTAAACAGATTTTATGCAACTGTTACAAAAGATGACACGCAAAGCCAAGGGTAACCAAACCTCCCACCCTTCATTAACTGCACAGTTTCTTCCACTGAAAACACCATTTCCCCACTATGTTTTTTCTTTTATTCATTAGAGATAAAGGCATTTTGCTGTCTAAATTAACTACATTTAAATCAGACCAACAATATGCGACAGCTAAACATGAGTTTTATCTGTATGACTAATGAGTTTGTAAAAACTATTTTTCATTTCTACAGGAATTGCAGATATTAATTTGTTTGAGAGAGGGCTAGAACAGATGTAAAAATCAAACAGTAAGCTTACGCAACCAAACAGAGTCAAACTGTTAAAAATGTAGCAAGAGTTAAAGGTTGAATAGATTCCAAGATGCCTGCGGCCTAGCAAGAAGAATGAGCTATTTGTTTGTCAAAAACAAGACAGGTTAAAATTCCAGTCTTGCAGGTTTATGCTACCAAGGCCTTACTTTTAACAACTGTTGCAAAAATAGTGCATTTTTAGCAACTGCAATGAGGGACAAATGATTCCTCGCCATTTGCTCTGTCTGCCTTGAAAATCCCAAAGCAAAACAAAAACATTGAAAAAGATGTTAATGAGAATGTTATGAAAGAACTGCTATTGCTGTAGACGTTTGAAAATACAGTAAATGGATGATATGAAAGAACAGCTATTGACGTAGATGTTGATGGATAATAGTGCTTTATTGGATTTTGTACATGAAACATAATGGCAGAAATTTTAACACTGACTTCACCTACACTGTTTGCAATCCCAACACAACCCTGCTAGAGTAATAATTTGCTCTGAATTGTGAAGGATGACAGTCAATGTCTTTACCATTGTCTACTTCTGAACTATCTTAGAAGATGACAAGGTAGATTAGTAGTGTGGACTAAACACTGCATTACAACACATTGGGTTTCAGAAACAAATCAAAACATTCTTGCTTGGAAATCTAAGGTTCTCTCTGTGTCTGGAGTAGTTTTGACAATGGACATTTAAACATCCCACCAGCAAAACTAATTTGATTAATTAATTACCATTTTTATACTCTTAATTTTTAAAATCTAAATTCAGCCAAATACGAAGACCATCTTATAAATAGAAGATTTTTGACCAAAATGTCAGAGAGAACCTTACAAGTCCAAGGTCACCAAATTGTAATTTTTTTTGTTTTGTTTTTATTAATTTATTTTTATATTAATTTCATATGCAATTTCAAATATCAAGTGCCAAACATGATGTCTGAAACATTTAGACAAACACGTACATGTGATGTGACAATAAAATGAACTTAAATATATGAAATCAACATATGTATTAAATCATACAAAAATATGCATGCAAAGGGGAGAATGGGAATCGGAAGGGAAAATCCGACATTTTAACAGAGACCAGAAAACATTACAGACATGATATAAAACTATAAAAGAGGATTTCAATGGAAATACTGGTACTGCATTCAAAAAACCCCCTCATGAGTTTGATTGGAGAAATCACATTTTCAGGAGTGCAAGAAGGGTTCCTGATTACTTAAATCTTCAAGTAATGCAATTTATTAACCCTCATGCAACGTAACATTAACCCAACAGTAAAGACAATGAGAAAAAAAAAAGGATACAATTGTAGCAAGAACGGCGTCACTCATTGTACATTACGCCATTCAAAATGGGTGGTATTACTCAAAAATATATGTATCCTTCTGCTTTGCCTTGGCAAAGTCAAACAGATTTAAACAATGAGCTCGGCTTGATTGCTAAAGGGGTTAACTCAATGTCCCCACATGATCCCATTTCTGAAAGCCGCTCAAGTTAAATCTTGCAGATGTGCAGGTACTGCTTTCTACATGTTGTGCCAGGGAAAACACTAGCAGCAAAGAAATATAGACTCATGCTGATTATTAAGCAGAGTCTGATTCTGTTTACCAAATTTACAGAACTGTAAATTACACGACTGACTCTTGTGAAAGAGTACTAGGATTAGCCTGTGGCGGAGGTGTAGACAAGGCTAGGGATACTACAGTGCCTTGTACTCCTGGAACCTGACGGGGACCCAGGGGCCAATTCATACAATGTTGTCATCTCTGCTAGCATATATCAAAGTATATAGCAATATCAAAGTATGCTATGTTCCCTATGATGCCAAATCCCAGTGATTATGATTAATTCTGATAATCCACTAGCTGTGCATCAAATAATGACTAGATGTGCATACCATCATGATATATTAATGAATTTTATAAAACAATAAAACCACTCATCTGCCTCTATACTTTCAATTGGTTAGAATTAGAAATTCCAGTCAAAATAATTTAATAAATCCCATTTAGCTTTTCGTATAGCTGTAGTAGAGGCCACCAATGTGTTTTATAGTGTTTCCAGACCTGAGGCCAGACCCTGAGGATCCCCAGCCTGCGCTATTAATAATGACAGAAGCTTTTGAATGCGTTGTGCCACAATAACAACAAAGAATGAGAATAAACCCTGCGAACGCATAGAAAAACAACAGAAGTCCATTTCTAACACCCTGACTCAAAACAGGCAAGAAAGTAGACTTCACAGAAGCTGGGAAGGGACCTTTCAAAATAACAGCGCGCTTACAAACTTCAGCAGAAACAACCTAGAGCTAAACCGAAGCCAATGACGAAGATCACATACCCGTTGTACAGTTTCAAGCATGGATTGAATAAGTAACACAGATATAACTGCCCCTAAGCACAGTAGGGTAACATCTAAGGCATTTGCTGACATGACATTCATGTGCAAATATTTCTAGGAGAAGTTTTTTTTTGTTTTGTTACATTTTTTATTCATTTTGTTATTAAAAGGAGAGAGGAGAAAAAACCCCGAGTTGGAACGTCTAAAGCGTATGTTCTATACACATTCTGATCTGCTGTTGAGGGCCGCGACGCGCACACACACACACACACACACACACGCAACCACCGTTTGGCACACCTACCATTATGTACATTCAGAAGTACAGTAAATCTGACACCAGTTTATGGAAAACATCTTACCCTTTGACGATGAGGGTTGGATTATTTACAACAATGTTGAGAGTACTAATATTGCATAATATACATATGCACGCCCACAAACACATTTCTGGATATACTGACATGATGTTTAATTCACTAGTAGAGAGTAGATTTGGCAGCTAACTTAATTGATTTTAAACATTTCATATGATATGCTTAATACTTCAAAAAGTTCCAAAACACTGTTTCAAGCCAAGCTTAATAAAATCACTTTTTTTTCCCTCCATCAATTCTCCAAATTTCCACAGCAAATCCAAAAGGTAAATGCCATTTTTGGTTTTCTCGAAGCTTCGCAAAGCTACGAAACAAAGCAGCTCTGCATTTCATTTTAACCCCTGCTTAAGTTTCAAATCTAAAACTTAAAACGTTGCGTTCCTGAAATAAAGTGGCTTCACAACAGCGACTAGCTGAAAACCCCCAGTACATTCTCCGCAGTGTAAACACACCAACAGTTTTGAGACGCAGCCTGGGTAAACCCTAGCGTTCTCAGGTTATATTAGGGGGAATGAAGGGATGTGTGAGGACTGTTATAACTTGTGTACCCTTGCAGGCTATAAGGGGTTTGTAACCGCAGGTCAGAGCAACGACTTGGGCCCCATCGCCTGCGTCATCGGAGCAATACTGTGTATTTGCAAAGACAACTATGATGATGTTTTTGTAGACACACAGACACACACACACACACCCAACAGCAGCTCAGAATGCAACAAGTTATCCCTGCTTCCAGTCAAAGAGCGCTGGTCAGTAAATGAGAATAAGCCATAAGTGAGGGAAGTCTCCCTCTGTGTCCATCTCAAATAGACATAGTCATAACATATCTCCAGCCTTCTGACACAGTTCTCACCGCCCTACGCTTTGGTTATTTTATACCAATACCCATATTATCATCAAATTGACAGAAAAAAAAAAAAAAAATCAACCCAGATTGTGAGTATGGTCCAGGCACAAGTGTCAAATCTCAGGTAGATTTTGGGTTGATTTTATTCCTTTCGAGGTCCAGGATGTAGATCAGGATGGGAAATTGCATCACCTGACAATCGATCGTTTACGATGTTGGAGCCAACGTTTCAACAAGGAGAAACTTGCTTCTTAATGCCGAGCGCTGACGCATCATTATCAGGCATTGACAGAAAGAATGTGTTTCAGTTGCTATTAGGGCTGAACACTGGGATTACACAGTCTCTGATGACCAGTCTCCTTGTATTATATGGACCTAATATGTCTGGGAAGCATGTCTATAAGACTTCTCAATCTCACTTTCTCTCTCTTCAGTATGTGCATTTTTTGCATCATTTCAAATACCTATATTGCAGTCTTCACAATATGGATATTGCATTCTTTCATACTGCAATATCAATATGAATTCGATATATTGTTCAGCCCTAGTGTCTATGCAAAGCTTTGCTCTGAAACTGTACTTATCCTTTGTCCTGAAATTTTAATTCAATATTTGACGAATACATAGTGTTATATAGCCATTTTGGCCATCCTGTACCTGCAATATATTTTGCATGCTAATATGGGTATTAAATCATCTGTGATGATTTAGTGTGAGCTTCCAGGTCTTTATCTGGAGCCTCAGTTTGAGGCTTTGAGCTAAGCAATCCTTCCAGGCAGCTTGCTGAACAGTAGCTCCACGTACATCCACACGCACATTCACACACATTTTTAAAACGAGGCTGAATTTCAAATCGACCCTTAGCCAACAGTTCTAAACAATTCAGTGTCTCCAGGAAAAGTATGAAAGGGCTCAAAACAGCTGATAAGAATTAGCAAGAACTGTGCATTAGCAAGAGCAATGTGGATATGAGTTTTTTGTTTTTCTTTAAATAAAAATGGAGGCGGAACCGCTATCCTGATCCTACACATTCTAAGGCAACGACAAGGCGGAGGCTAGGAGCCGATTTGAAATCCAGAGAAAGCAAAAGAAAAAATAACTGAAAATAAGCAGTAACTCATCTTTAGATCTTTCATTACAAAAAAAAAAAAAAAAACAACTTCCAAGATCCTCCACACCGATACCTCTTCATAAGCAATAAATAATTTTCTTCATAATTTATATAAATATTTGAAGTTGAGGGTGTAGCAGAAGGGGACAAGTGGAGAGGAGAGAGAGGAGGAGGTGGGAGGAGGAGGAGGCAGGAGGAGAGTGGATGATGTGATGTGATGCGGTAGAAGGGTAGGCTTCTCCTTTTCTAGTTGCGTTCCTCGATACTCTCCATCCTATAGACTACAGTGGTGGAGCTGTCCTGGTTCGACTCAGTAGGGGACACCTTTTTCCAAAGGGGGGCTTTCAGAGCTAGCTCTTGTTGGAGACTCTCGTAATCCATGGGTCTGCGGGCGTATTGCTGTTTCAATTGACACGAATAACAAATTAGTCTCTCGCCTTCCAGCTGTGCCCGTGTATGTGTGCGCACGTAATTGCAGTGTATGCATCTAACTGGTGGCTTCTTGCATACTACATGTGTCTGTATGTACCAGTGTGGGCGTGTGTATGTTTCACTACCTCTCGGTGAAGCTTTGTGAGCTTTTGTGAACCTCACGAAGACATTACAACATCTTTTTGTAGGGTGATGGGGTATTATATGAATTACATTATATGAATATAAATTTGGTTTGTGTCGATGCTGAGACGCGCCGTCATTTCTCAGTTAGCCTCATGAACAAACATCCATTTCGAAGCATACCAAGAGAGCAACTAACTTAACGAAAACCCAACCACCGAACCAGAGTAAAATGTACAGCAGGCCTAAAAATACACAGCGAGTCCCAAGCATGTGAACAGTGACACGCTGTTAACGGTGCACCTCGAAGTCCTTTACTTGTTCATCGGTGGATATTCTGCACGTTTAGCGTCGTAGACATCATGTCACTATCCAAACACTTGAGGAGCTCACTGTGTACGTCTTCAAGCCAACACCAACATAGACCGTGACAGACAGTGCAGTACCGAGTTAAACCACTAGGGAGTAGAACCCAGAACACATCAACCAGCCGTCCAGTCTAAACTACCAGTCTAAACAACCTCAGCACTGCTTGAAGTCACCGACATCACCTTTTGAGAGAGAGGCTGTGTAGGTTTCCCCCCCAGAGATGAGAGAGGCTGTATCGGTCCCCCCCCCCCAGGCTTGTGTGCGTTCGTGTGGATGTTTTTTTTGTTTGATTCATGACGATGAGACGTTAATATTCTTACCCGCTGGTCCCCTCCTTCCCTGCGCGGATCGTGCTTCTTAGCAAAGTGCCTCAAGTTGTCGTAGTTATGGAAGTTGAAGAGCTCCACAAGGTCCTGAAATTAAAAGATAGATGGATAAGAAAAAGAAATAGTAAATACATTAATCCCGTCAGCAGCATAACATGAACATTTTTAACATAAATAAAACATTAAGCAGGAATAGAAATGATATATAGAGAGAAAGGTCTTGGTATTTTGCCGGTTGAAATTCCCTTACTGATTTGAACTACCATGATCTTTGTTATGTATGTTTAGTGCAAGACACTGAGTGTCTGGTGCTACTGATTTCTATTGGAAATGCACTGCGACCTGATAGGTGTTTATCAGATATAGCAGCAATTTAAAAGCCACCAGTCCAGAGTTCCACTACCATTCAAACTATGGCTATTCGCAAACTGACTGGTGCTTATTTCCTGTTGTGCAACATAAATTCTCAGCATGTAGGCTAGTCAACACTGGCGGCTCCTCCCCCAGGACGAATACATTGGGGATTAGCGATTTCTGGGATGATGATTGGTTGACAGGAGGATCGCCCAGCTCTAGCCTAGACTCTTGTCCTTGACCAGTAACTTGGCTTATGTTTCCTTGACTAATTGGCCTCCATTTTGTACTCAAACCACCATAAAGTAAAAGTGTTTTTAAAGGGTCATAGTGAGGGAATTTTCCATCCTCACAATGGTGTCACCTGGCAGAAGAAGTCGGGAACCCGGGTCGTATGGGGATGACGGAGAGAGGAGAGAGAGCGTGATGTCAGAAAGAGGCACATGCACAGATAAACACAGAGGCAGAGAATGCCCCCAAGGCAAGTCATCTGATTAGACTGTTCAGCTACAATGTTTACTAAGCCACAACCAATAATAAATCTTGGTTTGGCCACATAATCATAAATCAAGCATCACTTATCACTTACTTATTAAACAGGCTCAGTCACTCCAAAAGAGAGACAACCTAGTTAAATTAGTGGCTCAAGGACATGTATTGCACAAGCTCCTGTTGTTAATAGCCTTGTTTTTAAATAAAGGTGCCATTCTTGTTTGTGTACAAATGATCTCTTCTTTAAAGGCACGATCCTTTTTCCAAAACAAAAAGGTACGGCCCTGCCAAGCTACAGAACAGAACTGAAAGACTGCCAAGCCACATAGCTTTGATGGACAGCCCGTAATACAAGGTCTCAGCCTGAGAAAGCACGAGTTGCTTGACTTGTTTATGTTTTTCCTGTTCATAAATACTGGATGAAAATAGGCCTGTATGGAAAACAGAAAATATAAAAAAAACTGTATTTAACGCCTGCTACCTTAATATCATATATGCAGATTATCAGAGGTCAAACTAAACTTCAAATTATCCAACTGGGAAATTAGTTAATTAATTCAGAAATAAGGCAAATAGCAAAAATAGTAATGACAGAAGCATTTCCCTGTAACTGTAGGAAATGTCATGCTCCTCATCTCCTTCACTGGACCTTCATACTATTTTCTACAAATGTAACTTGGATGCAATTGTCTTATTAACTGACCTTCCTAGTTAAATAAACATCAATAAAATGAGAAGATAATGTCTGTGACGGCAGACGCCAACTGCAGCCAAATGTCGGACAGCGAGCTATGAAACAACAACGCTGGCTGTGTGACACAATCCTGCCAGAGGAGAAAGATCATGAGATGTTTTCAGGGGTCTGGTTTGCTGAGTGGCTACAGACGACTCTGTCTGCTTCTGTGACCTTGTGGCTATTACACCAGAAATGTGAGCTGGATCACAAACACACACATTTTTTTGGAAGAAATTACTTAAAATCTCCAGTTACAAAGCAGTCCCCCTCTCCTGGCCAGTCACTACCCTTAGGGAGGTCATACTTTTAGGAGTAGATGAATGCATATTTTCCTCTCGTGGAAGGTGGGATTCATGCAGTGCACAGTTTGGATGCAGGTACAGAGATACCGACTTTGTGGTTCGAGTGAGGGCTTGCTCACACACCAACACATGTGTGAGCATGTGTGTGTGTATGTACCACACATGCATGTATGGACAGGCCTTTGTATATGGGGACACTGCGTACCGTGCAGAACTGGATCCCTCTGACAGAGTTGCCCATCTTATCCAGTGGAGGTGACCAGCACATGATCCCCATCACGTTGGGCACAACCAGTAGGATGCCCCCTGCCACTCCAGACTTGGCTGGCAAGCCCACCTACGACAAGGGAAACACGTAATACATTATAGAGTTTACTTTACACTCATTAAAGTGCAGTAACCCCCCGTCCCACAGCGGGAGAACGATCCCCGTAGCTAGAAACATGGCCTTCTTGTCCAGCCACCCCTAAAAAAAAAAAAAAGAAAAAAAGAAAAAAAACCCAAAACAAAACACAATTGTATTAAATATATATATTGTCAAATTATAAATACAATTATAAAAAAAAAAAAAAAAAAAAAAAAAAAAAAAAAAAAAAAAAAAGTCTCAGAATTCAATTTATCGAAATCCCGTATACAACAATTTACTGGAAACACTGGATTTACATGAAAACAGATCCGGTGTCAGCATGCGTCCTTGTGAGCAATGTGGGTAAATAGTGGAAGAATAAGTAAATAGTACAGTGAGACTAGAGCAGGGTACTGCCTGGACGTGATCAGTTCCAACTGGGCTTCAACTTGGCAATTAGACCAGATTCAGTCATTTTGAGTGAAACAAAAAAAACAACAACTTTATTGTATATATTTATAAGATCTAAATTATTATTTTATACTTTCTTTCGCTGTTGGAGAGTATGCTTCAGGTTTGATTTAAACACAACATTCAGTATCAATGTTTCTCCATAAAAATGTAACTTGTGAATAAGTCATGTGAATAGTATCAAATCTGAAAGAGCAAGCCAGATAAGTTCCAGAACACTCATCAATCCAAACATTTTCTCATTTAGATAAGGAATCAGAACTGGAAGTGGTTTCCCAAACCCAACTCTAATTGACTTGTGTGCAAAACCAGTCAAAAACAGTGCAAAAACAGTCAAACTAGCAAACGTAGGATATGACAATATGCATCATGCACCTTGAGTTGCCAAAGTGATATTAAACCCGGTATTTAGCATTCAGGTATTTAATCACTCACAAAATAGCTGTATCAGAAAAATCATTGTGTTTAATATGAGCGAGTGGGGGGACACAGTCTGAGCCAACTAATCAGAGGTCACTCCAGTTCATTCCAGAGGATGACAATGGCTATGTTTACATACACACCAATAATGTGATTATAATGCGATTAAGGCAATAGAGTAAGGTGGAACCCATGTAAACATCATACTCTGGTTATGTTAATGTGATTATGCTCATAGTCGAAGTAAACCTAAATGTAGTACACGCTAATCTATACGCCTTAGTCGGATTTCTTAAACTCTTGCATGTGCAGCTGCTGACAGTGTTATGTGTGATATGTAGTTTAGACAAACGCAAAAGATGCCAAGCAGCGAAAACCACAGACAACTTTGCAAACACTTCTGGAATTTCGCTGAAACCGAGTTCATGCTAGGTGTTTTGCAAGACATGGTGTGGTTTTTAGACGATTACAGCACCGTCATGGCTGATTTAACAGAACAGTTTGCAGCCACTGGAAAGCACTAAACACTTCATACTATAGATTCCCACAATTCTTTCTAGATAATCAAAATAACTACATGAAACGTGAACGGGATTAAAAGGGAGTTATCACATTCACATTCATGTAAACGGCTTAATTGTAGTGATGTCTTAATTGCAGTATCGGCCATAATTGCAGTATGGCGTGTATGCATGTATGCACCTGTATGGCGCAGAACAATTTTCCGCAAGGACAAATAAATATCTATCTATGTCAGCCAATGTTTTGTGTGATTAGATAATCCCCAGAGGGAGCTTCAACTGTCCCCATTTGGCCTTGTAGCCATAGAGGATGAGTCCAAGCTGTGGATCAACTGGTAACTGACTAGAATGTAGTCAAATAGTATTTCTTGGTGTTCATTTTAAGCTGAGTGGAATACCATAAGGGTGGGGTTTGTCACATGGGCCAATACGTCATACAAAGTTAAGCCAATGAAAGTCAATTTAGCATACGTTATTGTTATAGACTGCTTAGGTGAGATCGTCCTTCATTGTCCTAATGAGGTAAACCACAGACACCTCTGTACTCCAAACAGGGTAAAACAAACAAGAGCTACTAGCAAGGATTATTAAAGGTGCTGTAGGCAAGTTTGGAGAAATGGACAGAATTTAAGAATGAGCAAGAATTTGAAAGCAAAAAATAAAAAAATAAAAAAATAATCCACCCGCTCCCTCTCTGCTCTCCTCTAGCCCTCCCTGGTGCTGTTGATTGGGTCAGAGAATGGCTAAGCTGTGCAGCAATGTGATTGACAGGCATGTAGGGACACCTCCTTGCAGAAAGCTGTCCTGATTGGTTGGTGAGCAGAAAGTTGTCCTGATTGGTTGGTGAGATTCCGGTGTGGTGAGATTTTTGAGACTGAATAGTGTTTTTTTCTCAGCATGTAATGAGAATTTCACCATATAATACCAAAATGGTTGTAAAAGCAACTTGCCTACAGCACCTTTAAGCCCAGCTCACTAGCACTACATTTTTTGGAATACTTCACTAGTGACTAATGGGTTTGAATAAGGTAAATAAAAACCCATCTCTCAGCAAATATCTCTCATTCATTAGTTATATATTAAAAAAAAAAGATGACCTAACTATACTTGGTTACCAAGTATAACGTGCCGACATTAAAGTGCAACAAGCTGTTAACAGTTTTACAAGTTTTCATAGGAAGTCATTATAACAGTGTTTGTTTATGTTCACTGCACAGGTTTGAACTTGAGCTATAAAACATGACAAATTAATTGGGTTGGTGCGTTGAACTTACATGGAAGGCGAACTGGCCGGAGAAGTCGTACATTCCACAGGAGTGCATGAGACTCAGTGTGTCCCTCACCGCCTCGGGGCTCAGCACACGCTCACCCGTGATTGGACAGAAACCACCGTTGGCCAGGGTGGCGGCCATGACGCTGGCGCTTTCGCAGGTTACCTCAATGGAACACAGCTGGAGGTAGAGAGAGAGAGAGGTATAGAGAGAGAGAGAGATGGAATCACTCATCTATTCCTACATTTTCACCCAATTCAGCAAAACAGTAGTGCCTTACTTTAACCAAATTAAAGGGATAATTTGGGTTTTTTGACATAGGATCGTGACTTACTCACTAGGAGTGGCTGAGAGAGAAAAGAGAGAGAGAACGCCAGTGTATCTTTGTATTTTTGTTTGCTACTATTCAGTTTTCTTCTGGCTTGCTGGGACAAGCAGCCAGATCTCCGAACATGGGACTCACAGCCCAAGCTAACGGACTTGGATCTATATCATTACTAGTGAGTAACTCGCACGATCCCCATGTCAAAAAACCCAAACCATCCCTTTAAATCCAAATGAACCAAGAAGGCTGTAACTGTTGCCGTTCCAACACACACACTTCTTACAGACATTGTGTTAATGGTACAGAGCAGCTTGTACTAAGTGCAGGCAGGTCAAGGGGCATGAAACTGATTTGTCCTGTAGGACATCAGCAAAGACGGCAGCCGGGCCCCTTGTCCATGCAGGGAACAGTGTGCGTTACCCTTTAACACACAAACACACAGAGCTGCCAGCAAGACACGTGCTCCACGTCACAGCGACCGCAAACAGAGACGTGGGGGCGGGGGAAAGGAGAGACAAGAAGCTCAAGACTGGCATGAAGAAGGCGGGGAAAAAAAAACCCCACCAGAGGAGACGGTACGGTTTGGCACTCAGGGATTTCCCACACACTAAACTAAATTCACTCACTTGAAAGTAGAAGTCCAGGATAGATGTCATGTCTGTTCCTTCAGGGAAACACTGCAGAGGAGGATCATATATAAATAATCAATCATTAATTACATCGTTACTGGCTATTCTTATCACTGGATTTAACAGCTAAGTTAGAAACTTAACAGACGATAAAGAAGGTTTGTCACAAGGTTAAGAAGAGATTTTCAGCTTGTGTGACAAATGAGCGTGTGAATTCAGTTCTATACAGTTTATTCCATTGACTCGGTGCTACGTTCGAGACAAGAAGCTTCACTTAATCAGATGTGAGAGTGTGACAGTGGGGGAGACAGGGAGGGAGAGAGACTAAGACAGAGACAGGGAGGGAGAGAGACTAAGACAGAGACAGGGAGGGAGAGAGACTAAGACAGAGACAGGGAGGGAGAGAGACTAAGATAGAGACAGGGAGGGAGAGAGACTAAGCTCTTAGTTTCTCTTGGATTCAGACCTTCTTCTCTTTTAGGTAGTAGCCAATGGCAAAATTCCTGTCTCCTGACTCACGCTCCGACTGGAATCTGTCACACAAAGGACAAAGTACACCGTTTCACACAGAGGAAGCAACATTCTGCGCTGTGTGTGTGTGTGTGCGTGTGCGTAGGAATGCATTTCTCTGGCCATTTTCCGTACCCTTCCTGTGTACAGTACAATCAGCACTCTCATGCAATCATGAGGTAACATGAGCACCAACACTGATTATTTTCCAGTAAACGCCATTAAAATTTATGAACACGAACAGCACAAGTGGCCCTAACGATTTAGTCTGGTGAATAATTGAAGGCGTCCGGAAACACAAACAGAAAGATTTTGGGGGCAAAAAAAAACAAACAAAAAAACCAACTACTTTTTAATCAGAGAGAGAGCGAGAGAAAGAGAGAGACACAGAGAGAGAGAGCGAGAGAAAGAGAGAGACAGAGAGAGAGAGATAGAGAGAGAAAGAGAGAGACACAGAGAGAGAGATAGAGAGAGAAAGAGACACACAGAGATAGAGAGACAGAGAGAGAGGGGGAGAGAGACAGAGAGGGAGAGACTTACGTGGCATTGCTGAAACCCACATACTCATTTCCAGCCATCTTGTTCAGAAAGTTCATGACCTGGAAAGTAAACAGTGGAAGTTTTGCATGAGTGCTAATACAGTATACAGTATCCATAAATTATGAATGCCT